>OX411557.1:54232794-54378305 GCA_948146395.1 Fragum whitleyi | reverse complement strand
ATGGAAGATGAAAATAAAATTTGGAAATCTATCAGAATATTTCAAACTCATAAGAAGTAAGGAACAAGAGAAGAAAAGCAAAGAGACGGAATCAAGAACGTCACTAGATTTTCCAACGCTGTCCGGTGATTTCTTTCCATACACGGAGAAGAATAATGAATACTGGACGGGATACTATTCAACTCGACCGTTAAACAAGCGGTTTTCACGTGAGCTTGAGACGTTAGTTCACGCTGCCGACGCCTTCAACGTGATGCTGTATTCGATCTTTAAGTACTATAATGTGAAGTACGAGGCTTATGAGATTATAGCCGAGAATCTGAGGATAGCCAGACGAGAACTTGGAATGTTCTTACATCACGACGGTATTACAGGTACGATCGCTGTGTTACTTTTATTTAAGGTAGTGGACCCGTAATAGTTCCGAAAGATTTCGAACATTGTGATCTTTCTCAATTTTGACCGAGGTTTCCTGATGATTTCAATAGGAAACCTCGGTTAACATTGTTAAAGACCATGAATTCCGAAATGTTGCAGAACAATAAACGGTCCACTACCATTAGAAAAGAATAGATTTGTTGAAGTATAAACCCAAAAGGCTATTCAGACAAAAATGTGACGAGACTTTTTATATGTGATTAAGTTATAATGTATGATTAGGTGATTCATGTTCAAATTCCAATGAGGTGAAAATTACTCTCTTTTCTAGGCGTTACTTATTCTAAAAACACAAATTCTTACAAATGGTTATTCTTAGAGCTATTATTAAACTCAAAATCCAAATGGGTCCCTTCAGGTTGTAGAGAAATCCGTTTCTAGAGCTGAATTGAAATAGGTAGTGACATTTTGAATGCTTAGACACATATCAGCTTGATATTTTTATTTTTTCTTGAAATATAGTTGCGAGGGAAAATGTTTTTGAACACTTTTTTTTAAAAAAAAAAATGTAAATCATTTGACCCATATTTGGGCGAGTCTATCTAGGATCGTGTTGGTAGATGTAGGTTACGGAATCAACCGAGTTGTGACGAATGCTTTTGTAGGTCTCGCTTCGCGCGTAAATACAGCAAAACTCGAGTTATATAGTTCTCTGCTAGGGGATTTGATCGTTTTTAAACTCTATAGTAATAAATAACGGCATTTGCATGAACAGCCCCGGTGGTCCAGTGGTTAACATGCTCGCCTCTCACGTCGGCGCCCCGGGTTCAATTATCGAGAGGTCCACCATTTCTTTGCCTTGTTTTAACGTTAGGACTGTTCAAAATTATTTTTTCTGATTTATTTCTTCCTTAATCAATATAAAATTTTAATAAAGTAATTAACACAAACAAATCATATTGCATATCATATCAGTTCGATCCAATGAAAAAAACAAGACGTTAATAGCTTCGCTAATTTCTATGGTAACGTTTCCTAATAATGATAATTCTTCTAAATACGAAATTATTGTCATGCATTCTACATTCTTCAAACTTAGACAACGCCTATGTATAACATATCATTACTTGTTATACTTTTTCTTGTTTTGTTATTTGATATCATGAATCCAAGAGCACACTTAATTTTATACTGCCTTTAGGGCTATCGCAAAAGATTTATTTTGGTGTCATTTTTAATCATGATCGAAATATAAAATCGTTTAGAATTATCTAGATATTATTATGCGAAATGTATACTATCGAGATAAAATTTCAGAAAAAATGACTTGCGTCCGAAAGGGAAACATTTGCGAACTGTTTGAGAAGTGTTACATCGATTAGCATAAAATTTTGCTCTCGGTTGTAGATGCGCGGTATAATAGCTATACGTTAGCAAGCGTGTTTGCATAGTTAACGTAGGTATTCTTATAGTTTAAGAGCATCATTATCAACAAAATTATTGTAATAATGATCATTATCATTATAATTAACATGTAATTTGTCTTTTTATTATCATTTATTCTAACAATTATCAATACAGGTACATCCCTTCCCCACGTCGTCAAAGATTTCGAGGGTCGATTGATGAAAGCCCACCAAAGCGTACAGGTAGCCTTTAAGACGGTTCTGATCACAATGCTAACTAAAGGCAAGCTACATCAACATAAACTACTACAGGAAGAAACCGTCAAAACAGGACCGCGACAAATATCCAAGAAGGCGGTTTTCCAAGTGGGTGGGGAAGAAAATAAGCTCGTTGTCGTTAATCCAACAGGAAGGCAGCGAATAGAATTTGTGTCAGTTTATGTGAATACGCCTAACATCGAGGTGAAGTCTAAGACATTCAACTATGTGCCTCATCAAACATCAATTCTAAAAGATTCCTCAAGTGGCGGTCGAATTCTAGTATCATTTATAGCCATTTTACCCGCTTTCGGAATGGAGGTATATAAAGTAGTTCCAACAAGTAGACCGGAAATACATGCAGTAGTTCATGAAAAACTTGTAGGGGATGAAACCTACATAAACAACGAGACATTTATGATTGAAAATCCGTTTATGAAAGTTGTATTTGACAAAAAGACTGGAATGCTGCGAGAAATTCATGACCCGGATGACAACATTACCTACGTCAATTCCGAGTTTATGATTTATCGATCAACCAATGGTGGTGCATACATATTCGGACCGTACGGATCAGCGATATCTTTAACACAAGAGAAGACGGTTGTCACGGTCACAAGAGGTCAGTTCAAGTCAGAGGTCAAGGCCAGATTCCCAGGTTTTAAATTCAGCGCGGCAATTTACAACACAACAGAAATACAAGGACATGGTATTCACATCAGTACGGAAGTTGACATGAAGGGAGTCGGATTGAAAAATATGGATTTGATTTTTAGATTAACGACTTCAACTAGAAACGGACCTCATTTCTTCACGGATCAAAATGGCTATCAACTATTGGGACGTCGCACAGATAGATCAAGAAAGACCGAATCAAATTACTATCCTATAACTACCATGGCCATGCTTGAAGACAGATTCAAACGTTTAACGCTACATTGTAAACAGCCTCATGGTGCTGCGAGTCTAGAAGAAGGTCAATTAGAAGTCATGTTAGACCGCCATACTACAAGGGACGACGGACGTGGTCTGGGACAAGGCGTTTATGATAACGTTAACGTCAATAGTGATTTCGTCTTACACATTGAATACAAAGACACGCCAACTCCGCTTGAAGAAGTTAGGTATACATACCCCAGTCAAGATGCCGTGCTTATGAATGACGCGTTACAGAATAACTTATTCATTTATGCAGTTATAGACAATAGTATTAAAGTATCTGATAAAGTCCATCCTTTAAAGGATCAACAGTTACCTTGTGACGTCACAATGGTTAGTCTAAGAAACTTGGTGAAAAATAATCTTGAATATAACGGAACCAGTTTAGTGCTACACAGACATTCGTTTCAATGCGGGTACCAATCGAAGAGCGGCGATTGTACCTCTAATGAAAATAAACTAACAATTAGAAACTTATTGCCAAAGCTGAACGTCAAAGTAACGGAAACAACATTATCACATTTGCACGTTATAAAAGAATGTAACATGGATACTGACTTAAGACCCAAACATATGGAATTAAGGTCATTCAAAGTAGAAATTTGAGACTGAATGAAAAAAGCGCACGTGTGTTTAACTTTAATTATCGTAATTTATGAATCGTTTTGTTACAATAAAAAATTCTTTTCATTTTCTCTTGGGTTGACTTTTTGTGTACTGTCTAACCTGCATTAAGGTAGTAGACCCGTAATAGTTCTGTAACGTTTGAGAAGTCATGTAGTTGTTAATCATATCTTTTAATTGATTTTGGGTCGTTTTTAAATGGTTTGAGTCAGTGTTTGAGATGGATGGATGGAGCGCCAAGTGAGCGATTTAGGATGGTTTTGAATGAGGTGAATGTCAATTTTGCGATGTTACTAACTGTTCATTCAAACTACTTGGTCATCAGTAAAGCCGTCCTTACCCACGAACGTCTAGGTCTGCGTTTTTGAATGTTTCAATCGTTCTGTCTATGGCGTTCTAGAACCTCTAACGTGTATGTAACATATACCAGGATATTATATAACACGCGAGAACGGTGTAACAGCTAACAATTAAGATACTTCAGATTAATCTAGAACTCTTGGCCAAGTGCCTCTAGTGCGCGAGGAACGATTTTCCAGCGTTCTTCGACGATTCACGACGTTTAGTAACATTTACAAAGTTCTTGCGTTGACACAACGCCTTTGACTGATTGCCAAAGTTGCCTACAGCGCTGGCCAGAACGCTACCGTGTGACAGTTGTGTGACTACGTTTTAAGAAACAAACAACGTACAGTTAACAACAGTGTGTTATGAAGGAGTGAATGATTTTGCAATAATTTGGGAATTAAATCAAATGAGTGCGATGAGTGAGTTTTGAGTGAAATTAAAGGAATGTAATCCAATATCGCTAATTTTGTTTAGGATGAACAAAATAAGCAATATTTATTACCCCATTTTAATAAGATATGCATACAAGTTCTAGAAATAGCTTCCAATTTAAAAAAAAAAAAAAGAAATAAAAAAACACTATCAAACGCTTATCATTTCAATTATGTCAGTGAAATCGTGATTTGGACACGCTATATTTATTTTGAATGCAGTTAATGGTCTAATCTTTTTTTTAGTGATTTTAGAGCGTTTTTGAAAGGTTTGACTGAGTGGTTGGAATAAATGTTTGGATCACTGAGCGAGTGATTTTGAATAGTTTTGTTCGAGATGAATGTCAATTACACGATGAGATGAACTGTATGTCACAAAAGCACATTGTCTATATGGATTTAGAGCACATGACATCAGCCTTGTGTTCCAAGATGCAAACTCTCGCGAAACGTTTACGAAATGGTATCTCTTTTTGTAATCAGGTCCTCGCACATACCGAGGTACCATTTTTAAACGTTTTTTGAATTCAGAACGCACAGCAGGACTTAAATAACAAGAGGTCCATTATGGTCCTATATCGTTCACCTTCGCCTCTTTTAATCAAAAAATGGCTGTCACAGACCAAATTTAAGAAAGTCATTATTGTAGTTTTATAATAGTCTTAAAATAATCTAATCCTTGCATGGAAAGATACAGTTTCAAAAGGATTCATCCTTGTGACTCGACTGATATTATGACGATATTCGTGGCAACTACTAGAATGTAAACGAGAAAATTAATGTCCCTCTGCCCATATGGGTCCTTCCAATTTTCATCAGGGTTCGTCCTTGTGAGCAAACATCTATTCTGACCAAGTTTCATGAAAATTGGACCATAATTGTGGTCTCTAAAGTGTAACAAGAATAAATGTTATAAAAGCCCCTTACCCCGTGATATCATATGAATCCTTCCCATTTTCAATAGGATTCACCCTTGTGACATGACAAACACTCTGACCAAGTTTAATGAAGGCTGGACCATAATTGTGGTCTCTAGAGTGTAAACATTGAAATTGTTGACGGCGCTGACGACACACGGCAGACATTCAATGATCATAAAAGGTCACTTTCAGATATGTTGTGCTCAGGTGGGCTAAAATGCATAACTGGCTGAGCTGACAATGGTTAATGAGACATTTTGCCTTGATAGGAATGTTAAACACGTAGAGCCGCCGTCATAGCGCGGTTGGTAGCGCGTCGGATTGTCAAAGTAGAGGTCCCGGGTTCGATCCCCGACGGCGGCACTCATTCTTTCCGACTATTTGTCTCTCACCTATGGGTTGATAATCGTGCTCCAGCCGCCGCGATATAACTGAAATAATGTTGAAAGCGGCGTTAAACTCCATTCAATCAATCAATAAACACGTAGATTATCCCTTTCTGAATCACGAGGGCGAATTACTTTACTATGTCACCGCGGACGTCCATTATCAGTACGTTCAGTGCTTTGGATACTGTTGAAAAAAATATGTGCATAGTATAATTTCATTTATGGAAACCTTCGAATGACGTCAAATACTTGAGTTTCAGCGTTAGGATACGGCTCCTTACCTATAGAGTGCCCAATGCTGACGTCACTGAAACGTCGGTGTTCCCGCGAGCAGTATTTTATGTTTATTTTATTTAAAGGATTTATTGAACAGCATAAACAGTAACGTAAACGGCATAATGACAGTTGATAACCTACAAATATTTTATTACTATTTGCCGATGACGCGGCGGTATTCACGCAAGATCCCGAGTCACTACAGTCCATATTAAACGATATCGAGTTATACTGTAAAACATGGAACCTACAATTGAATGTAAATAAATCTAAAATAATGATTTTTGAGAAAGGTCGCCCAACTAAACAAGATTTCTTTTTATATAATACGCGGATCGAAATTATAAACTAATTTAAATACCTAGGAGTTAATCTCTTCAAAAATGGAAATTAGAATCGCACTCAATCTGATATTGCTCAATGTGCACCATTCTCTCTACATAAATTATTCGCAGTTTTTAATCAGATCGAACTACCTGTTTCGTCAAAAATACATTTATTCGATAGTATCATTTTACCGGTCCTCAATTATGGAGCGGAAGCTTGGGGTAGTCACCCAGACCCAGACGTAGAATCGTTTTTTTTTTTTACAAAATTTTGCAGAAAAGTATGGATTCCACTAGCTTAGAAACGTTGTACGGAGAAATCGGAAAAATACCTCTTAGAATAAATAGAAAACTCATTATTGTAAAATACTAGATTTAAATAATAAATTCAAGACCGAATTCAATAGTTCTAAATACATATCGTATGCTTTTGAATGATTTAGAGAATGGAAATACTTATCATGACACAAACTGGGCTTACCATATCAAATGTATCCTAGATGAATGCGGTCTTCATTATATATGGCAAAACCAGTTCAACTTACCAATCGAATTTAATTTAATAAGACAACGTCTCTTAGATATATACTATCAAAACTGGTACTCATCTCTCAATAATTCAAGTAGACTCGAGATATACTCAATATGAATTTCAATTTGAAAAATACCTCGACGAAATTAGTGAAACAAAATTTAGGTCTTCACTTACAAGGTTTAGAGTATCTTCCCACGACCTGGAAATTGAGCGTGGAAGACATCTAAATATTTTGAGAGCCAACCGCCTTTGTAAGTTTTGCAATTCTAATATGATAGAAAACGAATTCCATTTTTTATTAATCTGTACAAAATATTCAGATATACGCAAAAAATACATAAAACGATATTTTTACACTAAAGAAATTTGAAAATCTAATGTCACCTAGTTCGAAAAATGAAGTAAGGAACCTTTCAAAATTCATAAACTACACACCAATTCAACGACAGTAGTATATAACATTCACATATTGTAAGAATTGTTCTTCTGTTAAATCCATGGTCTTAAATAATTTGACTATAATTACCATATTACTTGTAAATCTTGTTGATTTCCTCCATTTTCAACAATGTTTGTTGTTTGCTGTAAACATTAAGTATATTTAATGCAATAAATTGTATTGTATTGTATTGAATTAACTCAGTAAGCAAGATACTGAATCTGGCGTCACTGAATTTGTTCACAAGACAAGAATTAAGGAAGTTCGCTTTTGAAATTTTCGGTTCACTGCGCAACAAGAAATTCCGACTTCTGTAGTACCGCCTTTTAAAATTAGCTTTTTCCACATACATCTTTTTTTTCTTTTTCGGTTTTTGGATACAGCAATTATCACGCGTTTATTGTCGACTATCTTTTGAAAGCACCAAAAATATTGAAAAGTTCTTGTTTACGCTCTAGTGGTCACAGATATTGCCCAATCTTTATAAAACTTGGTCAGAATATTTGTTAAGTCACAAGGATAAAGCCTATTGAAAATGGAAAGGATCCTTGTCATATCACGGGAAAAGGGGGCTTGATGACAATTTTTCTTGTTTACGCTATAGAGTCCACAAATATGGTCTAATCTTCATGAATCTTGGTCAGAATATTTGTCAAGTTACAAGGATGAACCCTTTTGAAAATTGGAAGGATCCGTGTCATATCACTGGAAAAGGAGTCTTAATGACAATTTACTTGAAATAACTCTAATGGCCACAAACATGGCCCAAACTTAGTGAAACTTGGTTTTATGTAGAAATTATCTTCTTTATGACATCTGCCTTTTAACTTGATGTGATATCCAATTTATCAAAGAAAGCCAGGTGAGCGATCTAGGACCATCATGGTCTTCTTGTATACTTTTGTCGTCGGCCCGGCTAGCTCGCTCAGTGGTAATGCATATGGCTGCCAATCCTGGGGTCGTGGGTCCCGATTCGGCTCGACCAACTTTTATTGGACATTACTCAATGTGACACAAATCATTTGTCTCTCATCATTAGGTCAGGTATGAACTGTTTCTTCATGAAACTTGGTCAGAATGTTTGTTAGGTCTCAAAGATGAACCCTATTGAAAATGGGAAGGATCCATGCCATATCACGGGAAAAGGGGCCTTAATGACATTTTTTTTGTTAACACTCTAGTAGCCACAAATATGGTCCAATCATCATAAAACTTGGTCAGAATGTTTGTTAGGTCATGAGGATGAACTCTTTTGAAAATGGGAAGGATCTGTGCCATATCATGGGAAAAGGGGCCTTAATGACAATTTTCTTTTAAGAGCTCCAGACACCACAAATATGGTCCAATCTTCATGAAACTTGGCCATATTTGTGGCCACTAGAGTGTAAACAAGAAAATTGTCATTAAGGCCCCTTTTCCCGTGATAGTTTTTCCAATTTCAATAGGGTTCATCCTTGTGACCTGGCCAACATTCTGACCAAGTTTCATGAAGATTGGATCATATTTGTGGCCTCTAGAGTGTAAACACTTAAATTGTTGACAGAGGACGACGGACATTCAATGATCACAAAAGCTCACCTTGAGCACGATGTGCTCAGGTGAGCTAATTAGCGACCATACTGGCGAACGGGGTTAGCGTGTAGAAATGTAAGTGTACACAAAGCGTATGTGAGAGAGGTAACTTGCCCTGCGTTCAGGTTGACAAAACTGTGCAACAGTTTGCAAATTATACCCCGCTTTGCACACAAGTTTTCGTGCAAAGCAGGGTATGATTTACAAACAGTTTACATCGTTTTATCATCCCGAACCCTAGAGCTTACTTCCATACAGTAAAGCGTAGCCCGTTCTCTGTTTAGCAGATAAGCAATCTATAGAGAAAGGGCTACGTTATGACAGCTAGTGCCTCCACATTTTCAAGTAGGACCTGCAGTCTTGCCTCTTTCTAATTTAAATCTGCTCGTCTAAACTCAACATGTTCAATAATTTCTTGATCTCTCTATCTCCTGGGGCACGTTTTACTGAACTTCTCTCGAAAACAAGATGTGTTTGTCAAACACGAATGCCCCCGTAACAGCATTTTTTTTCAGTTTGACCTTGACAGATGACCTTGACCTTGTCACATGACCTTGACTTTGTTACCAGCGGATGCTGATCATTGAGATCTATCATCATGCCAAATATTAGCTTTGTATCTTGAATAGGCTTGAAGATATTGGCAAGGTTAAGTTTTCCGACAGACGGACGGACAAACAGACGGACGGACGGACATTAGTAAAACAATATGCCCCTGATCTCGATACGGGGGCATAAAAATTAATCGTAAGTCAAAAGCACAAATCGCACCCTTGTTTTCATTCAATGTTAGATTCTGTCTTGTAATATCTCATTGGAATCGTCTTTGGAGAAGAATCCAATGAGATGATGCATGGCAGAATTCCATATTTGGTTATGACTAAACAACTTTAATTTTTACTTACGCCAAAAACGATCGTTAGATGTATAGTAAAATGGCCCCCTGCTCTTTCCTGTGTCGGATCCAGAGTGGATTAAGGGAGGTGTTCAAAGGAACCCCGTATGGATTCGTATAACTTCATTCTAATGGACAAAGTCACTCAAGATTTTGTAACGCTTGGAATGCGACCCCCTTATTTGTTCGAACAACAGGAGCTTGAAATTCTACAAATAAAAGATATCTGATGTACAGAATTTGAGAAATTAGTCCTACAGTATATAGATAGGGATACTATGGGACTAATTGCTCGAATTCTGTAGGCCGACATCGAATCGCCTTTCGATAAAAGCCCTGACTCCGCCACTCTCTTTCCCATCTTTTTGGCGCTAAAATGTTTACGGAGCAGCTTTATTGGTGGCAGCCAGATGCTCTCAATATTTGAATTTGTTTGAATGAGGTTTTTACGCCGCTTTCAACAATCTTTCAGTTATATCGCAGTGGCTGGGGCACATTACAATGGATTCCTGGTATTTCTCACACTAGTACTACCATAACATCCTTCCATAGCCTTCAGCTGCTACCCCACATAGGTCTACGATTATTGACCCATTGATGACCCCCCTCAATAAACATGTTAATCTAGAGCCTGTGATGCAGCCCACAATGCCAATAAGGAAGATTACCGATGGGATAAGTGAGAAATCTTGAAATTTGAGTTAGGACCGAAGCCGAGATTCCTTCAAAGATAAAGAAATAGTGCTTTTTTTTCTTTACGAGGTTTTGCCAATTCTTGAAGTTCGTAATGAAAATAAACTATTATTTATACTTGTACTACCCAACTTTAGTAAGGGATCGAATTTAAGGCCGGTATATTTTCCTCGACAAATTTGATTCTATCTATTCTTTTTCGCTGATAGAATATCATAATAATTTCACTACGAACAACTTGTTCCCATGTCATTGCTCAGCCGCAGGTATTGGATAATGCAACAAATCGAAGTAAAAAGGGACAACAGTGCTTCCGGAGTTACTCCCCTTAATAGTGAGAAAAACTCTGGTGAACAACAAAAGCTTTATTTTCAAGAGTGGCAAAGCCATAAGCTTTAATATAGCTTTTGTTTTTCACCCAATGAAAAATGTATGTATGGTTCAAACACAAAAAGCCTTTATTTAACTCACGTAATTTTATTACATCTTTTACAATAGAATTAAATAACATTGTTGAACTTATTAATATATTAATACAACAAAAAATAATGGATTTACCAATTTGTTGGAATAATGAAGTTTTTATAATGAATTATAAATTCAATGACAAAAGGAAATGTAAATGTTGACATTTAAAGCTTCTGAAATTTGAATACAAAGATCATTTGAGGGATCAGCACAAAAGAAATTGAGCCTGCATGTGACATTTCCAACAATTTCAAATGTGTGCAAAGCAAAGCTTCTGGCCAGCCTGTGAAGCCCCACAGTCAGACCAGAATCTTCACTGTGCGCTTTATTGATATATAAGGTCTTAATCCATCTTCATGCAGTCAGCATATATTATCATTGCATTGGGTCGTTGTCAATGCTTACCAACGTTCGAACCTTGTGCAGGTGTGAAATCGTTGGAAATGTCACGCACAGGTTCAATTTTAAGTACAAACAGGGACTCTAAGTATACATTTACAATATTTATATTTAGACTCCGCATTACCAATAAACTTAAGGTAGTGGATCCCTTATAGTTTCGCAACATTTAGATTGTAATGAACTTAAACAGTGTTTACAGAAGTTAAAACCAGGGTCAACATTGTGAAAGATCATGTGGCCTGAAATTTTGCGGAACTTTTACGGTTCCATTTCCTTGAAACAGTTTTGAGCTAAAACCTAGAGTCAAGAAGTGAGATTATTTAACAAATGGGTGCCCATCTACTTAAAGCTCTACCTATCTTCACAATCAAATTTTAAGTTTCAAAAAGAACCTAGTGTATGTGCAAAGCGGCGTGTAATTTGCATAAAAGTTTGCACCATTTTGTCAGTGTGAATGCAGGGCTGGTTTAAGTTCCATTACTATAGACGGCTTTATATTGGCGGTGTCCACATTTGGCGGTGTTTCGATTATGATTTATTGGCGGTGATTTACTTTGGCTCACCTTACTTTAACGCCAAAATTAAACGCTTTATCTATATTTTACATTTTTTCGTCGTTTTAAACAACGTAAGTAAAAGAAACGCGATTTCTAGAGTAATGTCAACTTTCTACAAACTTGACAATAGTTTGTTTTCACACCTTTTGTTATAGTTTTAACGCATGTATTAGTTTTTCACACTTTTTCGCTGTGATTTTATTACAATGTATCAACCAACTTGGATCTGGAATCTTGAAATAGAGGGATCAGTGCAATACTATTGTAAGTGCCTATAATTTATAGGCACTTACAATAGTATTGAGCTGACCCATCGAAATGTCAACGTTGTCAGCATTACAATAAGTATGGTCTGCATATCTTTGATATCAATCTATTTAATATTGACTAAAAATGTATAGATTTCATATTTATCATAATAAAGAAATTTCTTATTTAATAATGACAAATATTGGCGGTGGATTAATTTTGGCGCATTTTAGCTTGACCGCCAATATAGCCAAAAAAAAAAAAACACCGCCAAAATTACCCCGTTTACAGTAAGTCTTTATAGGGTCAATACCATTAGAAGTGACCTTGACCTTCTACCTATGGGAACATAAATTAATGTCTAACTATACAAATGTAATAATGAATGAGACCAATTTTTTTCTTTATAAAGAACAAAATAAAGTTGGAACCCTTAGTCTGCAAGAATGGCATTGACCAAGTTGATGGCTCAGCACGAAATGGTTGTAACTCCCTATAAAAATAAAGGCAGTTACAATTATAACTTAATGAAAGAAGGTAGAAGGAAGCAATTAACAGTTACTCTATAGGACTTAAAAAGCAGGCATTACATTGTGAATTACCAAAGCTGAAGACATGCAAGTTCCAAGACTCCCTCATACAGTATTTTCAGGAGAATATGCCAAACTGGCGCATAAGCTATGCCTAGCAGCGATGGATCCAGGGTTTCTATAAAGGGGTTCGATGTCAGCCTAGACCTTGAGTTATTATGCCCATAGTATCCCTATCTATATGAAAAGAGATACTTTGGGACAAATTGCTCAAATTCAGCACATCATAATTCTTTTTAATACCCTATATTTCCCTTTATTAAAAACGTCCACCCAAAAAGTAGCATCCCTACATTTTTTTACTAAGAAAACCCATTTTAATGCCTAAATTTAAGGAACTTTTTGAGACTTCGTCTCTAATTTAAGATGGATTTCCTCTAAACAATCATTTATATGATTGGTTAGAGGAAATTCACCTCAAATTAAAGGGAAACGGGACTAAAAGACATAAATTTTAATGATTTTATAAATCAGAAAAAGCATATTTAATAAAAGCTCCCTGACCATGTTGCTCCCAGGAGTGTTTATGAGGAGAAATATGGTATGTAGAATATCAAGTTTCTGCGTTTCTAGTACTATAAAGGGGGTCTTTTTTCTTGTGTTTCAAACATTTGATTGAATTTGTCCAACTACAAGGAAATGTGATCTGTCAGGCAAAACGGGACCATTTACACTGCCCTCCAAAAGTTTCTTCACACACACTTCTTTTAAAGATCTTTAGCTTAAGTAATTTAAAACAAAGTTTTATATTATTTTTATTAATAAAATCTATACTTTATATCTTTATTGCAATGTATCAATTAAGAAGCAATACCAGAAATGGCAAAATCATGTAAAATCGACAAAATCAGAATAGTTCACCATTTTGCCAAATTTTCTATCAAGGGGATCAACTTCTGTCAATATTTAGTGTAGCCTCCATTAGCAGACAAGACAGCCTGAACATGCATCTAGGCATGCTATTTACAAGTCTCTCACAACGTTCCACTGATAATCAGCATTTTCTCCTTTTGTTTCAATATTTTCTGTTATACATTGTTCTAAAATAGTATCTTTATCAACAGTCATTTTGTTGTCTAAAGTAGCGTTCAAATGGGAATAATCAGATTTTAAGTAATAAAAACTAATCTATGGCTTTGTTTAAAAAGATTACAGCTGAAAATCTTATAAATGAAATGTGTGTGAGGGATCTTTTGGAGGGCAGTGTAGGTAGTGCGTAAAGTGTTGACCCCAGTCAGACTGCGCGGACTAGGGAAAAATCTTTTTTCCCATTTGCTTATTTTCTGAATCTAGAATGATCAATCTACCATACTGAGAAAAAAAAAATTGAATTGCGACCTCTGGTTGACCTATGCTTGACCCAATCTCATTTTCAAATATTTATCTTACAGAGTTCCCAGATGGTCCCTTTTTGCTTGATGGGTCACAAATATTTTGGATACAGAGGGGATCCATTCAAACCCCCCTCCCCAATCCCTCTGGATCTGCCACTGCATAGCTACCCATGAAAACTTTTACAGATAAGCTTTGCTAAATGTCTGGAAAATTTAGTACTTCATCTCCCAAAATTTTACAAATTCAGAAAGCATGAAAGATATTTTATAGTGAAAATGATTATGACTAAAATGAAATGAAGAGTATTAATTTAGCTTGTTATTATGACAACAACAACAACATTTAAACGAAAAAAATAAAATAATTTCTAATTTCTACGACGTCATGTCGTACACTCCACTCTCACAACTCTCTGCTATCACAGACTGACTGGCGTACACGTCTTTATCATGAAAGGACTGATGTTCCTGCCACTCGTAGGTACTTGGTAACTGGTAAATTTTTGTCGTCCGTAAATGTGTCGACTTTTTTAAATGCACAAATATTACTCGAGCCGTGATTTGACATATCATCATGGCAGCGGAAAACCCCAACAGAAGGTACCATGTACTCAGAAGAATGTTTCTAAAATTAGTAACAATGGGAGATAACTCTGTCTTGACAAATTCTGACAGGATGTTGTCTTGGTGACCTGAAATGGAATCAAAAGTGTTTAGGATTCAAACATAACACAGAAACAATAATTTCTTTGGGAATTGACCTTGACTAATGACCTTTACCTTGTTGATGGACATTTAATCAAGGGGTCAGTGCAGCACTATTGTAAGTGCCTTTGATAGGCACTTACAATAGTCTGCAGTTTCCCCTGGAATTACCCTAAAAAAGCTTTGTTACTGTATATACATGTTGATGAGACCAAATATCATGCCAAAGTTGAGAATTGTATCTTGAAAACTTTTTCTTTTTGACAATTTTTAGTTTTTCATTCATTTTTCAGAATTTTGATTTTATACATGACCTTGTCACCTGTCCTTGATCTTGGAACCTGCAAAATTTGGTGAGTTTGTTTGTTTGTTTGAATGGGTTTAACGCCGCTTTCAACAATCTTGCAGTTATATCGCGGCGGCCGGAGCACCTAACAATGGATTCCTGGTATTTCACCTGTACTACCATTACACCCTTTCCTAGCCTCCGACTGCTATCTCACATAGGTTAACGATTATCTACCCATTGGTGAGAGACAAACGTCGGAAAGGATATTTGCCGCCACCGGGGATCGAACCCACGCCTTCCAGATTGGAAGTCTAATGCCTAACCAACTGGGCTATGGTGGCGGCCAAAATTTGGTGAGTGTCACTGAGATCTATCATCATTGAAGATACAAGCATTATATCTTAAATTAGACCACGCTTGAAGTGAATCCACCAATCAGAGAACTGTATTTCAAAATTATATATCACAGAGCTTTGAGCGTTGTATTAAGAGATATGGGATGGAAGTGTGTCATGCAAGTGAATTTTGACAGTTTGTATGTACCGAGTCAGTTAAATAAATGACGAGCGCTTTATATGAGCGCATTTTCCAAAAGATTTTGGAAAGACACAAAAATGCAAAAGATCTGCAATAAGTAATGGAATAAGATTCTTAAGTAATTTCAGCATAATTACACATATTTACAGTGACATCACAGCAATTCTTACTCTTTTTTTTTAATTATTTAGAGATTCGGGGAAAAATACAGACAATGCTAGAAAAGCATGGTCTAAGTCAGATAGAAAATCTTGTGCTGCGGTATATGGCAATTAGACATTTGCTGACGCTTGTGTCTATTTCCCATATACCACAACACTCTTTTTCTATCCTTTGAAGTACTTGATACCAATCTTTACCCATATATTTATCATGTAAACACAATACACCAAAACATACAAAACTAGAACTGTCGCAGAGCGGACTAATCACCCCCACCAGCACTTTGTCAGAATGCAAGTGCTATTAGTGCAGGAGGTGTTTGTAACAAATATTGAGGTCATATGCACCGTTTGCCTGAAGTTTCATGATTCTAGGTCGCTTGGTTTTTGAGTTAAAGTCCAGAAATGAAAATTAAACAAAAATTGACTGTGACCTTGACCTTTGACATATATGACCCAAAATCAATAGGGCACTACCTTGGATCATAAGCAATATTTCCATAAAATTTCATGCTTGGTTCTCAAGTTAGAGTCTGGAAACAAAAATTGAACAAAAGCTGACTGTGACCTTGACCTTTGACCTATGTGACCCAAAAACAATAGGGCACTTCCTTGTGTCATAAGGAACATTTGTATAAAGTTTCATGATTGTAGGTCACTTGGTTCTTGAGTATGAGTCCGGAAACGAAAATTGAACGAAGGCTGACTGTGACCTTGACCTTTGACCTATGTAACCCAAAAACAATAGGGCACTTCCTTGGGTCATAAGGAACATTTGTATAAAGTTTCATGATTGTAGGTCACTTGGTTCTTGAGTTAGAGTCCGGAAACGAAAATTGAATGAAGGCTGACTGTGACCTTGACCTTTGACCTATGTGACCCAAAAACAATAGGGCACTTCCTTGGGTCATAAGGAACATTTGTATAAAGTTTCATGATTGTAGGTCATTTGGTTCTTGAGTTAGAGTCCGGAAACGAAAATTGAACAAAGGCTGACTGTGACCTTGACCTTTGTGACCCAAAAACAATAGGACACTTCCTTGGGTCATAAGGAACATTTGTATAAAGTTTCATGATTGTAGGTCATTTGGTTCTTGAGTTAGAGTCCGGAAACGAAAAGGTCTACGGACGGACGGACGGATGGACGGACGGATGGACAGACAGACAGACATGGTGAAACCAATATACCCCCCTCTACTTCGTAGGTGGGGGGTATAACTAGTACATTACATACCCATATAAAGTTTAGATCTGATAGACAAGAAATTACAGGAAGTTAGAGATGTTGTGACTAGACTGACACTTTTATCATACTCGCTAGCCTAGTCAAATTGCACATATAATTATTATATGGGCACATACCCCTAAATATATGTAACATGTACTTACCGACATAAAGTTTAGGTTTGATAGGCAGGAAATTACAGGAAGTTAGAGATGTTGTGACTAGGCTGACACTTTTATCAAACTCTTTTTAAAGCCATGCAAGATTGCACATATAATTATCATATGTGCAAATACCCCTAGAGATATTCAACAATTACTTACCCATATAAAGTTTAGGTTTGATAGGCAGGAAGTTACAAGAAGTTAGAGAGGTTGTGACTAGACTGACGCTGTTATCACACTCTGTAAGTCCCGCCAGATTGCACAAATCAGAGATCAACGTATTCAGCAGTGTTGACTGAAATTTGAATTATAAATAGTAATGTTACATCTAAACTATAGAAAGTAATATTTTTATCTATAAAAGTATCATTTAAACTATAAAGTGTAACAAGTAAATTAGACTGATACTCTTATCACAAGGGTATTTGGAACACACAAATTGAGATATAATTATTCTTAATTTAGATGTTATTTTTCATAATACTGCTTTTTCAATATTTCACCAAATTATATAATAATATTGCAAAATGTCAAAGATTTTGCAAGAAGGCAGCCTGATCATAATTATTAATAGACACAGGGTATAGCAATACCACAAATTTTCTCCAAAACAGCTAAGCTTATAAAAGGATGACTTGTCTTTGAAAACATTGATGCCCCAGACAAGGCATTGTATATTTCCAAGCTAGATCTATACTAGAGCTGTCGCAAAGTGGACAAAAAAAACCCTCCAGGGCTTTGTCCAATTATAAGTGCTATTAGTGCAGGAAGTGTTTGTAACAAAGTGTGACATTTATCTTTGACCTATGTGACCCAATAACAATAGAGCACCTAGCCAGGTCATAGGTAGAATTTGTATAAAGTTTCATGATTCTAGGTCATTCGGTCCTAAAGTTATAGTCTGAAAACGAAAAGGTCTAACAAAAATTTAACAAAAAATGACTGACCTTGACCTTTGACCTATGTGACCCCCAAACAATAGGGCATTTCCTTGGATCATAAGCAGCATTTGCATGGTGTTTCATGATTCTAAGGTGCTTGGTTCTCGAGTTAGAGTTAGGGAACGAAAATTGAACAAAAAATGACTGACCTTGACCTTTGACCTATGTGGCCCCCAAAACAATAGGGCACTTCCTTGGTTCATAAGCTGCATTTGTATGAAGTTTCATGATTAAAGGTCTCTTGGTTCTTAAGTCAAGAAACGAAAAGGTCTACGGACGGATGAATACGGATTTATGGATAGAGGGACAGACATGGTGAAATCAATATATCCCCCACCTATTTTGTAGGTGGGGGATATAATAACTGACATAGATCTTCATAGATGCTGATTAATAAGAGGAGACTTTAAGCAAAAAAAGAGCATTGGAAATTGAATAGTGTTGAAGTAATATGTAAATGCATGTTTAGTTTTCGCAGACAGTCAGGCAGAGAGATACACAATAATGAGTGAGCATAAAAATGGAAAAGGGCTAAAACAAGTTTAACTGTACCTGTTTTTCAGCAACATGGACCAAAAAAGAGTTGAGGGAATTCGTCTCCGAATCAAGAACTGCTTTATACTTGATTATAAAGTCATTGAGGTAGTGCCCGTATTGCTGCAGCACGGTGTTCGTCATTTCATTTTGACGTGATAATATTGGAGTCATCGACTCAGTGTCCAATAGAAAACTGGCACTCTCCATGGTAACCAGGTCATCTGTTGCCTTGGTTACCAAACATAAAACTAACACAAAACCACAAATAAGGACACATCTCCAGAATACCGGAGCTATAAAAATTCTATATGCATATTTGAAAACCCTTTTTAAACGTTTAAGCCATGTTAATTTTTTAGGTTTTGAATCTTCAGGATTCATTGTCCTTTGCTTGTTAGCGAAAATTTCTTTCAAAATTTCTGCTTTTTTCTCTTCTGAGGACTGACAGTAAAGAAAGTAGAGTTGGCGATCATCAGCCCAAATGTTGTCTTTATTGTTCATATAATAATCATATGGGTGGTCCAAACTATCTTCCGTCCTTGGGACATGAATTCCTGTCATGATGAAATGAATCCTCCTCGTTATCGAGTCATATGGCACTCTCTGCTCAATACCAGTTTTAAATCTACGGACACACTGCATCATCCAAGATATTCGATACGTCAACAGAAATATATCCAAGATAAGGAACGCCGATATAAAAAGTGGATACAACATAGCCCTTATCTTGCCAATGATGTCACTTCCTTTATCTGGAGTTTGGTTGTTATTAAGAAAATGGTTACTATGGCGATTATTAAAACTGTAGCTATGGTAACCAGGAGGAAGTCCTGTTGTAAATTTCAGCCATCGTTTATTTCCATTGAAGGTCAAATTGACTTTTTTCATGATGTCTTGAGAATCAGAGTTGTCAAGGAATTCAGCAAAATCAATGACCGGCATTCTATTAAGCAACCTGAAATAAACAATTGAGTGGATGTAAGACAATTTCCAATGACCGGCAAATCTGGACGGAGATCAGGCTATGCACCTGCAAAGTCTGATCAGTCTATCTAAGATATTGTTAATAATTGGTGAATGTTTTTTTTAACCATTTGACTGCCAAGCTAAAATACCAACAATGCCCTTACATGTTTGTTCAATAATAGAGAATCAAAATTAGCTCATGGTTTCAAAGACAAACATGTTTCCTCCTTAAAGCATGATATATTTTTAATCCCTTCTAAACACATTTTAGCTGTTCCAAATAAAAAAGTCTTTATCAACATAATTCTCTTTATCAGTTTTAGCGGTCAGTGCAACACTATTGTAAGTGCCTATATATTCATAGGCACTAACAATAGTGTTGTGTTGACCCCTCAAGTTGAACTTTACCTTTCCATCAAAAGTTGTTTAATTTCTAAGACATCTTGGACTTTTTCTATCTCGATCCATGACAAAAACTCCATCAGATTATCTTGCACGTCTGAGATATATTTTCCTTCCCGTCTCTGCTGCTCCACAAACACTTCCTGTGGAAACTTCAACCAACGACTTTTCGCCACATTTCTTAAATATTGTGTATATTCTACTAACAGTCGATTTGTCAAAGTTCGATCGATTGTCTCATTGAATTCTTTTACAAACTTTTGAATTTCTGTCTGATATGATGCTTGCTGCTTTGCAAAATATTGTCCTAACATTTTTCTAACTTTTCCAACGTCACCAAACATTAATTTAATTTGTTTTTCGACTTCAACATTTACATTAGGTAAACTATCACGCATTGACAATTTCAAATGATTACTGCACGCTTTCAGTCTCTGCTCCGCAGCTCGTAACATTCTCTCCGACTCCTGATTCTCATATGTTACCATAACTTTTAATTGTAACTGCATTTTATTTTGTATTTTTGCACTTGTATTCGACAACAAAGTAATTTGACTAAAACTGGATCCTTGTATGATATGAAGCATCCCAAATAAGGCAGAAAACGTGAATAAAATTGCGTAGGCTATGTATAGAATTGCTAACGCACTGCATATAAATTTTGTCTGTATGGATAAACTGTCACGTTTTTCTGGACGGTCCATACTGTGTAACAACGTGATCTGAGCACCTAAATCGGGTTTTGGAAGGTTTATGTCAATTGGAATATGTTTGGATTTTAATCGGTCACAATAAACGTAGAGTATCACTAGTATTATAGACACTAAAGAGCTAATAATTAGGATTGCGATGATTGGTAACCATGGTAAGTCATGTGACTGTCTCATGGAGATGATCCTCGAGAAATCCTTCGACATGAACTGTGGTGTCTGCATTGATGTTAACACCATCTTATAGTTTGTTACAGTATCATTGAAGACAACAATAAAGATATCTGACTGCTGTTGGTTTTTGTGTTTAACATTGAAGACAATTGAGAAATTCCTTGGACACGTGACCAGCATGTCGTAGAGAGCTAGTCTGGTGTATGACTCGGTCAGAATTTCTACTTGGAAATAGCCCGGACATTCTGTAATAAAACCTGAAAAATACAACAAACAAGAGATGTTTGTAAAGTATTTATGTTCCACGTAAAGCATGACAATAGCCTATTCTTTGTCAATCATTAAAGGTAATAACTCACAAAATATGATTAGTAGAACAAAAGTTTTTGTGCACTGCAATTCTCTTCAATGAGATCTATCCACCTGTGAAGTTTTATGATTCCAGCTTGCATACTTTTTGAGATATGCTCCGGACAAAAACGGTCTACAGACGGATTGACTAACAGACAGACTGACCAACAAACAGACGAGTGCAAATCAATATACCCCCCCTCTTCTTCAAAGGGTGGCATAATAACTTGCAAGTGACCCACCATAATAAATAATTATGCCATGAAATAGATACTATTAAAACAAATTGTTTCTAGTAGAAGTTAACTGGAGGTCGACCATGGTTAATGTTTCAGTATTTCTTTTGCATCAAAAAAGAATAATCTGTTTCCACATTAAGAAAATCAGACGAATGCGCAGTCAAACAGTCTGATAAGGATCATAACTTTACCTTTGTCATCCTAAGCCAGAAAAAGTCCTGCATAAAATAGTGGTATAGACAAAGATCAGCCTGCAAATATGTGAAGTCTGATCTTAGTCTACATCACCTATCTATCACCTTTCAAGGATGAGTTGTTTACGAAATTGAATGTCAAAAGAAAGATTGCCTGATGCTCTTGGATTCTAGTTCTATCAGTACTTTGACTTAATTTCAATTTTGCCAGGTTTTTTTTATTTAGCATGTTAAGGGCTAACAAATTAGAAAAGATAGCAAGGGCGTAACTACCATTACACAGATGACGCAGGTGTATAAACAAAAACAAGAGCACCGCCTACGGGTGCCTACGCTCGGCTGTCAAGTGCTGGATGGTGGGAAAAAATCTAAGTCGAAAAAGGGGCATAATTTGCACAAAATGCATCTAGAGTTATCCACCTTGATAGTATAGGTTGCTCTTTTGATGGTGAACATGTGTGCCAAGTTTCAAGTGAATGCCTTCAGTAAAACCAGAGATATAACAAAATGTCAAAGTTTTCGCACGACGACGACAACGACGACGACAACACGGAGGCTATAGCAATACCTCGGGTTTTCTCCGAAAACAGCCGAGCTAATAAAGAAAAATGTCCTTGATTTATGATCATAACATCTTAACTAAATCTTTTTCAAGCTGTAGTTAAGATACAAAATGGATCGTGTCACCCACCCTTGAAAGTACAGATTTTTCTTTTGATAGTGAACATATGTGCCAAGTTTCAAGTGAACACCGTCAGTAGAACAAGAGATTTCACAAATGTAGAAGTTTCGTACAACAATGACACTGGCACCAAGTTAAAGCAATACCTGGGATATTCTCCAAGCTAGAAAAAGTTAGATAAAAGTAGTTTAACTCAATTTCTTTAATGCTTTTCGGTGATTTATCGAGAAAAAAAGCACTGCAAAAGCAGTGAAATTATCAAAAACTTATACCCTGCTTTTGTGTATTTCATATCTGATGTCATCTATGCAGGGCAAAATAAGTGACGTCACAATGATCGTTGCATAGCAATCACATGCAAAATGACACGCTTTGCCAAAATATGTCATAGAAATTTCACATTTCGTCTTATTTTTGCAATAAAGAAATAGAATAATCGTGGTTTTTTTTTCGTGTAAGAGCGATTTAGATTTCATTTCGTGAACAACAACAGCTATATTTTCACTGTGGAAATATAGCTTTTGTTGTTCACTCAATGAAATATAAATCGATCTTACACTGATACAAACGATTATACTCTATATTATTACAAAGATAGCATTAGACCCTACCTGTTACATTTATTTTCCATGTCTGTGAAATTCTGTCCCAGTTAATTGTCCCCTTCAACGTACCAGCTAATAGTGTGGACCCTTTAAAATTATCCTTGTAATAGGACATTATGGAAACATTCTCTGAAATCAGAAAAGACATAAAAATTGATAGCAATTCTAAGGGTTTATCTGTATAATGATTGACTGGTTTATGTTTTGATGATTTCTTTTTCATCATTTTATAAAGCCCTTTTTTATAATAAACATAGAAAGACAGGGTTAATTGTGGCCATGTAGTATTTTTGCTTAATCATGCATTATCTTTTAGATTGTATATCTTAAACATTTGAAAATTTTTAGTGACTTATAGGATGTTCAATCTTTTAAGCTTAGTCATGCTGAATACAAAAATTGGAAAAAGTGCACTTAAATCAAAGTGCTGGAAGCACTGAACATACTGTGAGTCAGTATTCATTTTGAAAATAATGATTTTAATTTTTTTTAAACTAGATTTAAAAGGAAAATCAGATGGTATAGACTAAGATCAGACTAAACATTTGTTTAGGCTGATCTTAATCTATCCCTTCTGCAATAGTAGGAATATTCTACATTAATATCAGTACTAATTTACTTTACAACCGAACAAAACTTTCTTATAACATCATTTATAAACTGAAATATGTAAAATACAATTACTCATTTAATTAAAGACTGGTTATGTCTATGTTCATATGGGGGATGGCCGAATACTAAGTTGCGAGAACTTGTGGCTAAACCCCTTGGCTGATTTTTTGTATTTATATATATTATATGTCATACGTTGATAAAAAAGAAAACATATAAATGAACTTTATTCAGCACTTCCAGGTGGATACACCAAAGATCAGACTGGACTTACAATGTGCAGGCTGAGTTTGACTTTACCTCCAAGTTAAACACTAATATTCCAAGTTCAGCATGACAAGGGTTGAACTTACCTTGCATAGAAAATCTAATAGTGGGATCAGAGTCTTTCGAGTACAGTTGATAAATAAACTCATCTTTCTTCGTCATATCTGGTTTGGATAGAGGTAGTCCAAATGAGTGGTACATGAGCTGAGGAGTTAAAATCTTCGATACATTTTTATCGCAGCCATCTTGATACCATGTCACTGTGGAGTATAAAAATGGTCGCTCAAACTGAATGCTGGTCTTGAATGTTTTGTCACTTTGTCGAATGTCGAAGGGCGTGGTGTGATCAAACTCCCATGATTCTTTGAGGCGGTGCAGGGTGTAATGGCTGACTTCCTTTTTATTGGTCCGATTAAAAACTCCAAACAGAATAACTTCTTCACTATATCTACTCTCTGAAAGGAAAAACAAAAGGGGTTTTGTATGATTTGCTGATATATATTTTACTACGAAGATTTCAACCAAGGAGCTCTCTATCCCAAAGCAAGTACAGTCGATATTGCTCCAGTGGCCACATCTATTAAGCTACCAGTTTTATAAAGCAACCAACATAAAAAGTCCCTTCACTGAAAGCAAAATCTCTGAAAAAGAGGACATTCTGAATGATAAATTGGTTATTGCTGAATCTTATGTTGTTGAAACAAATGAGTTCGAACATCATAGGAGTCAGTGCGACTTAACCGACAACCAGTAAATGCTATCTAAATGAGCTATCATAATTATCATGGTCTTTCGTATTAAGCGACCATTCCCATAAACAATTGCTTTTTGGTGGTCCCTAATGTGGTCGCTTAACCCTTTCCTGTTTTACAAACTTTTGGACCTGTCCAAAATCAAAGGTTTTGCAGACAAAAATTTAAAGTGGATTTAATTTGAAAAATAACCATTCAGTAGGGTAGAAAATAGTGTGGAAAAAGAAGAAATTGCTTGTTAGGAGCAATTTCTTCTTTTTTCACAATGTTTTCTCAATCATAAAATTACAGGCACGTAAAAAGCAGGGATTAAACAGCAAAGGGTTAACACAAGTTTTACTGTACTGTACAAAGTGATTAACAATGTAGCAAATTTCTACAAAATAATCTTGTTACAAGTGCTTGGCAATAATGAAAAGCCATTTTCCATCAAAGGGCAATAACTCCGTCGAAAGTCTATGGATCATTACCAAAAATTCACATGCACATCTCTGCTTGATACTTATCGAATGTGTAAATTTTGAAGGCAATCCACCCAATAGTTGCCAAGAAAACTTCCGGACCAAAAACATACAGACGGATGGACTGGCCGACCAACAATAATACTTACTTTCTAAAGATAACAAACCTGTTTTATGAGTCATAAGAAGATAATCGGCCTGTTCTTGGCCATCCTGATGGTCCGTCAAATTTTTATACAACACTTCCTTTGTTCTGACATCAAACGTAAACTGTAGGCTCGGAATGCTCGCCTCATAGGTCACAAGGTACAGGTATTTGGGTGGCTTGTGTTTCAGATGGCAGGAGAATTGACGATGAATTGACGGGTATCTTGGCATGATCGTGAACTTGGTAAGGTCACCTGATAGGAAAATTATAAAGAGTTGAATTTTTTGAAGAAATGCTTTTGAAATTTGATTTGTACAAGAATAATGAGGTAGAAAATGTAAAATGAGTTCATTGCAAGATCAGTAATGTTCATCATTGTTCTGATTTTTTTCTTTTCTATTTTTTTTTAACACTATTCATATTTTCCATGTTGCAATAGAGCATTTAAAGTTAAACATAGACGGAAATAAAATATGAATAATTATTCAATCATTTCAATTTTTTTTTAATTACATTACTAAAATAATCTTCTAAATTTTAAAATAAATACAGGTACTAATCACTGAAGGCATTTTTTCTTTATACAACAAACAGTAAAAAGTTTTTTTGGCTTGAAGCGTTTAAATGGCAACTTATTTGATAAAACCATTATCACGCAATAAATAGTTTGACATCATGGTGCAATATTACACAGGAAAACTTATTGTGGAATGAATGCAGGCAAAAGCCTTACCCCTGACACATTCCACAGGAAGTTCGGGACATGACGGTGAGTATAAGTTTTTACACGCAGTCTGTAAATGACATCCTTTGTTACAGCAGTCAGATTCATTGCTCCCTGAAATCAATCATCGATTGAACACTTAAAAATGTTATAATTATTGTAACGAAATTGGTCTGTAGGGTTCAAGTCTATAAAGACAGGATCAAAGTACCCACGTTCTCTTAGATCATTAGATGGACAGGTTGACAGTGTTTGTGTTGTTGCCATGGTGGCGCGTGCAGGAAGGCACGTGCACCTAGAATTCAGTATAAAAGGAGCTGATTTCTGCAAGATCTGCCCAGACCGCGACTGTTCATTGAGGTGACAACATCTCCGAAAAGAAAGGCTATTAATTAAATTTAATATTTATATCTTGGTTTGGGTAAGTGGTGAAAAAGACAAAGTGCTGCCAGATATCTGAATTATTACAATGCAGAGACTCTGGCAGAACTAGTTCTGTGCCGCCACCCCGAACCAGGTATAGTATTAATAGTTAAAAGGTGGTCCAGACCTTGTTCAGACCAAGTTCAAGGTGTGTCTGGAACCAAGTGTTCGGAGAGTTGCGGGTTTAAGCAAATTGTTTCGAGCTGGTTCAGACCAAGGCTCAGAAAGTGTTTTGGGAGATCTTGGAATCAGATTTAGAGGGTATCGAGGTCATATTGAAATCTTTAGTGTCTGTAATTATACGTTGATTAATAGTTAATTTTTTTTAGGCAGATAGCCATTTTATGAAAATCATTTCAAATCATTGTTTAAATCATCATTTTTTTTGTGTGTGTATTTGTCTGGAATAAGTAGCCAGACCAGGTTTGAAGAAAAACGTGTAGTAAATCCTAACCGCTCGGGATTTACGTTACAAAATTTGGTGGCAGAGGTGGGATAGGATTATAACAACCACCAGTTATATCTTACCCACTAGAAATGGACGCATCGTCAATCGATGAGCACATCCGAAGTATGGATGCGAGACTCAGCAGACTCCAGGCTCAAACAGAGATCTCGAGACTGAACTCTGAAATCTCTATGTTAGAGAGAAAATGTCAGAGTCTGGCTGTAAAACCGGGACGTGTTAAACGGGAACCCGGAACAGGTGTTACAGGGCAAGACGATTTTGAGCGTCCTCAAAACAGGGCTAGGAATGAAGGTCCGCCCGTGTTAACACCAATTCTGAAGCATGAGAATTCTGAGGTTCGGGTTCGAAACAGGGTTCCATCGGGACCTTTGACTTCGACCCCACGACGAACCTTGCATGGAGGGTTCAACCAGGACCTTAATCAAAGTACAGAAATTTCTTGCGTGTTGAAAATGAAACCAGCAACTTATGACGGCACAAGTCCCTTGAACGATTACAGGAAGCATTTTGAAGCATGTTACCGAATAAATGCTTGGACAAAGGAAGAACAGGGTCTATACCTGTCTGTCTCATTGCGAGGACAGGCACAGGGGCTCTTAAGCAACCTTGGTGAAGACTCGTATGATTTTGAAAGACTTATGAGTGCTCTTACTCAGAGGTTTGCTCCCACAAACCAAGCAGAGCTACATAGGACGCAGCTGCGAGAGAGAAGACAGAGAGCTTCTGAAACGCTTTCAGAACTGGCACAAGATATCATAAGGTTGACGAACCTCGCCTATCCGTCTGCACCAGTAGACGTGAGGGATGTCTTGGCCAAGGAGCAGTTTATAGACTCTCTCGTTAGTTCGGATATGAGATTACGGGTCAAGCAAGCGAGACCTCGTGACCTAAATGATGCGGTCAGACATGCCTTAGAACTTGATGCCTTTTTGCGGTCTGAAAAGATGATGTCACAAGTTAGAGGAAACCTTTACACCATGTCAGGAATCAAGACTTCTGGCCTTGATTTGGTAGTTTCAGAGATAAGACAGCTGAAACAAGACATATCTGAGTTACGTAATGGTTTGGAAAGGGTGAAAAATAGCCACAAGAACAGTCCAGCGACTCAAACTAAAAGACGTGGTTTGAGAAACAAAAGTGAGGAGGCGGTCTCAAAGCAGAAGGACATAGGTGGTTCAAAATATCATGTAAAAAGAAATTGTCCCAACGTGCCAGAGAGTAACAGTACAAAAGGTCACATATCCTACAGTATGAAGAGTTCGGAACGAAGAGGATCAGGGTTGTTTATCGAAGCAAGGATAAATAAACTTAGCTTTGACTTTCAGATAGACACTGGGGCTACTGTAAGCGTAGTGTCTCGTAGGGTTTTGAAGATGTTGAAGCGTAAGTTCGACACTGAGTCGTGCAAACCAGTCATTACAGCTCCAGGTTCTTCAATTGATGTCCTCGGAACATCACAGATTGAAATAGAGATTGACAGTTCCAAGTTTCCAGCTCATATGATAGTTGCAGACACTGAGGCGGACGGAATCTTAGGTCTAGATTTTATGCAGGTAAATAAAGGTATTGTTGACCTAGGTACAGATTCTCTTATATTGAACGGGAAAGCTCACAGACTTTACACATCTGGAAGAATAGGTTGTGTTCAACAAACAATGAAGAGCATCTCTAGGCTAGAATATAAGAGAACTAGTTCAGAAGCTAAGAAACAACCTTGTATGAGGCATTTTGTGCATTCCGGGACCCGACCAAGAATAGATGATTTTGATACTATGAAGAGGAGATTAGGTTGTATGTTTTGCAGTAGTACTTTCAAGAAGAGAGTATATCTGAAGAAGCACGTAAAGAAGTTTCATTGCGATGCTTCAGGTCCATGTAAGGCTGATCAAGGCCCTAGTTATTGTGAACCGGCCTTCTCAGTCCAAGAGTTTGAAAAACGTAGAGAGCAAGATAATCTGGTCAAGGGTAGGTCTTACGAAAAGCCTCTCCCAAAAATTCTAGAAAGGAGTCAAACCCCTGATGAAACTAAAACAGGGTTGGATAAACAAACTAGATGTTCCAGTGTGACACTCTTAGGGTGTTCAGACGTAAGGCTTAAGAAGGTTGAACCAAGTGCCAAAGCGAATGGGTCAGACGGTTTGACGAAAGCATCAAGAAATGGAAAAGGAATCAAAGTTGAATATGGTTGAGCGTGTGGCCGAGATTTAATTTAAAATTTATTTTGTCAGTCGGGACGACTGTAAACGGAGGCGTGGGTAGTGTAACGAAATTGGTCTGTAGGGTTCAAGTCTATAAAGACAGGATCAAAGTACCCACGTTCTCTTAGATCATTAGATGGACAGGTTGACAGTGTTTGTGTTGTTGCCATGGTGGCGCGTGCAGGAAGGCACGTGCACCTAGAATTCAGTATAAAAGGAGCTGATTTCTGCAAGATCTGCCCAGACCGCGACTGTTCATTGAGGTGACAACATCTCCGAAAAGAAAGGCTATTAATTAAATTTAATATTTATATCTTGGTTTGGGTAAGTGGTGAAAAAGACAAAGTGCTGCCAGATATCTGAATTATTACAATGCAGAGACTCTGGCAGAACTAGTTCTGTGCCGCCACCCCGAACCAGGTATAGTATTAATAGTTAAAAGGTGGTCCAGACCTTGTTCAGACCAAGTTCAAGGTGTGTCTGGAACCAAGTGTTCGGAGAGTTGCGGGTTTAAGCAAATTGTTTCGAGCTGGTTCAGACCAAGGCTCAGAAAGTGTTTTGGGAGATCTTGGAATCAGATTTAGAGGGTATCGAGGTCATATTGAAATCTTTAGTGTCTGTAATTATACGTTGATTAATAGTTAATTTTTTTTAGGCAGATAGCCATTTTATGAAAATCATTTCAAATCATTGTTTAAATCATCATTTTTTTGTGTGTGTATTTGTCTGGAATAAGTAGCCAGACCAGGTTTGAAGAAAAACGTGTAGTAAATCCTAACCGCTCGGGATTTACGTTACAAAATATTTTGTTTCTTTGATGAACTGTAAAATTTCTATATACATAAATTCTTTCTCATCCTGCACATTGTGACAATGAAAAAGTATAGATGCACATTAATTATCCCTTTCCTGTTTAATCCTGGCTTTTTACGTGCCAGTGATTTTATGATTAAGAAAACATTGTGAAAAAAGAAGAAATTGCTTCTAACAAGCAATTTCTTCTTTTTCCACACTATTTTCTACCCTACAGAATGGTTATTTTTCAAATTAAATCCACTTTAAATTTTCGTCTGCAAAACCTTTGAATTTGGACAGGTCCAAAATTTTGCAAAACAGGAAAGTGTTAAAAGGCACATGCAATAGTTTCGCTACTCTAAAACTGATATTTATTTCTTACATTTATTTATTGATATTACTTCCGAAACTATATGGTTTTTCAGCACAACTGCTAACAAGTCTGCATTTAAACACTTGACCTTAAGTTGTGACCTTGACCTTGGAGCCGTCTGAAAGATTTCTTTCAAATAGCACATCTACTCATGACAGAGAGCAATAGTGTCAGGTTACTTGGAAATCAATTCATAAATACAAGAGGTACTGTCCTGACAAAATCAGATGGACAGACAGGTTTATAGATAGACAGGCGCTCTTACACACATACACTGTAAACAGGCTTGACAAAAAAGGTACAAGAATATAGAATGGGTGGAACTTAGCGCTACAGTAATCATAATGTGTTTGCAAATTAGCATAGCTAAGCTTTTTTTATCACATAGCAAAGAATTAGTAATTTATCAAAGTTTGAGATAAAGGGACAATACCCCTTCTAATGATTTGACGAAAAAGTACAATAGAGTTATCTACCTCTATAACAAGCTCTTCTCTGTAAACACACATCACATTCCTCCCTGTAGTCCAGGCACTCCTTCGTGGGAAATATGAGATTTTCTGGTTCCTTGAGCGTCTTTCTGAATATCTGACTGGCTAACACAGAATTGCCGGAACAAATCACAGCGTTCCAGCCACTGGATCTCAATATACGACCAGAATTCTGAACCTGACATGAAAGAAACAAATTTCTGTTGAATAATCCCATGTTGAAGATGAAAATATTTGTGAATCTTTCAAGAAATTATACCTTGCTTTGCACATTTACAACATACAAAACCCTTATGTTAAATTTAAAATTTCATCTGGAACAATTGCCTTGCAACAGATTCAAACTAATGAACCATTTCATAAATGATAAGTTAACAAATTTTTGCCTTGAAAAGTAAACTTGCAAACATAAGGAAACCATTTTGTAAACATTTTGCATCTTGAAAATCTTGGTAGCCATTTTGGGGGCAGATATTTTCAATTATTTGTCATGATATTCCTTATATTCTGTATAAGTAACAACTAAATGATTGATAAAAAGTTCAATTTGAGGGTACCATATATGGAAAGCATTGCTGAAAGTTCATGTAAAATTTTGAATTTTCAAAATAAAGTTCAAATGTGGAGACAAGCTCTGCCAAAACAAGTATAATCAAGGTTTCAGGTAGTGGGCCAGTAATAGATCTACAAAGTTTCGTAAGTCATCAACTTTTACAGCATTGACTGAGTTTTCATTAGGAAACTCCAGTTAACATTGTAAAAGATTTAGAAATGTTGTGAAGAAAAGTATTAAAGCCACAAAGAAATAAATCTCACCTTTTTACATCTTCTTTGCAGTCTTTTTCGGACATATTTATCTCCCGGTTTCACACCTTTTGGACACTTATATTCTGGTTCACATGTCTCCTCCGACGCTTCCGTCGCTACGTCATACGAGGTGTACATGATGAGGTCGTATTCATCTGGGATGGGACGTCTGTGGTTAGAAAAATATTCATGATCTTATAACTTTATACATACATAACCATGTGATAATATCCCTTATGATATTTTTTCATGATATCATATAGATATTTCTATAACAATGACTTTATGTGGTTATTTCTAGAACTTAGCATTTCGACAAAAACAAAGAAAATACAGGTTATAAGATAAATACAACACGTACTTAGTGAATTGTAAGAAAAAGTTTCTAAATTGGTTGTGGGAAATGATAATTGTCTCGGCAGAGCCTCGACAATTTTCATTCCCCCAACCTTGTTAGATATTTTTTTCATACAAAACACTAAGTAGGTATTATAAATATGATTATGTGTAATCTTAACCTTTTCAGATAACCTTGACCTAAGAGCCATAGAAGTGTATTGATGATTGTGTTACTATCCAACATACAAATAATATATGAGCCAATGTGTGACATTTTCAGCTATTTCAGCAGACTGTCAAGTAAAGACTCTGGCCAGCCTGTGCATATGCAAAGTCTGTCAAAGTCTTCACTTGTTCTTTATGGGCTTTGTAGATGGAAACGCTCTCAAAGCATCTCATCAATGTTATTCTTAAACCTCATAAACTACAGCTGCTTAAACAGACAGAAAGATTCATGAGGAAACTGATGGAAATGCAAGAGAGTGAATGCAGGGTTTGGGGACAATGGGTGTATGGATAGATGGGTGATTTTTTTGAAATTAAAACGAATATCTTTAGACAGTCAGACAGTTTTTTAATCGTCATTGTCTTCACAACTTAATGTTTTGAATCACACACATGTCAAATTTAAGGAAATGTAACATATTTTTTGACTGAGATGCAACTAGAAATACAAATAGTTTTAGGTAGTTTTGCAAATACAGACAGTTTTCAAATAATGAAACAGAATTTCACAATCTAATTAATTAATTGAGATTGCATAAAACATGATTCATTTGTTTATGAAACAAAGGCCCTTAAACAGCTAATTTTGACCATTGATAACCTCTCATAGTATTTTTATGCTCTTTTAACCCTTGTCATGCTGAACCCGGTATATTCCTGCTTTGACAGGAGGTATAGACAAAGATCAGCCTGCACATATGTGCAGTCTGATCTTAGTGCATACCACCTGAATTTCCTTTTTAAAACCAAAAAGGTGTAAAACAATGCATTTCTAAAATCAATACTCACTCACATTTGGTAACTTCCAGTGCTATTAGCACTTTGATTTAACATTCATTTTCATTCATTTTAAGATTTTTATTCAGCATGACAAGGGTTAAGAATACTTACTTGCAATGGTGATCATGCACTTCCGATAGTTGGTCAATGACGTCAGTTGGATAATTTGATTTCTTTACGTAATCTACATCGTCAAGTTTTTCAACTTCCTGGTACTCAGGTATAAGGTAAATTTCAGATACCTTCACTTTAATTTCCAAACCTTTAAGGAAAACAAAATTAACATTTGATATTCTTAGTCAATGTAAATACACTTAGTACAGTCTTGCACTAAACCCTGGGTATGTCAAGTTATCATATTTTACTATTCAAATTTGTAATCCTATATTAAACTTACACATTTGCACATTTGTGCAGTCTGATGTTAGTCTACACCACCTATTTCTCACTTTCAAACGAAAATTGTCAATAGATTTATTTTTTCAGGCAAATTCAGACCTACAGATGGTACTTTCATAGATTTTGCCCTTAGATTTTGATTAAAATTTTTAGCCAAAATTTATTCAGCATGACAAGGGTTAAGGACCCATAATAATTGCGCAAAATTTCGCAACCCAAGGTCTTTCACAATGTTGACAGAGGTTTTCTAATGAAATCATTAGGAACCCTCAGTTAACACTGTTACAAATCATGACTTCCAAAATGCTTTGGAACTATTACGGGCCCACTGCAATATATAATATTTTCCAATAAAAGTTTGTTGCATGAAAGATTAATTTTGTCCATCCTAAACAAGCTTTCTGATTGGCTAATTTGACATGACTTCTTTGTGCCCATGTATCCAAAACAGCTACATGCAAAAAAAAGTTCATAGAAGGTACAAATCATTTTCTTTAGCCAATCAAAATGCTCAAATTAAAAAGACCGACTTGAAAATCTAATTATATGTAAGTCAAAATGAAGTGTATATATTGAACAACATAGACAGTCACATGCTTATTTGGATATTTGCACATTGTCTAAAGAAAACACAGAGTCAGTATCTTGCTACTGGGCCAATGGTGAAGCCTTTGATCAGGCTGTGCACTCATGTGGCAATATTCACCTACATGTGTTTAAATGTTGTCTAAATAAAGTCAGAGACAGTGTTCTATGGACAGAGCCGATAGTTAAAACTTTGATCAGACTGTGCACGCATGTGGCAATATTCACATACATGTATTTAAATGTTGTCGAATTCTGAGACAGTGTTCTATGGACAGAGCCAATAGTAAAGACTTTGATCAGACTGTGCAGATGCACAGGCTGATCAAAGTCTTTTATTAATACACAAGTGGCTTTGTTGGAAATCTCACAAACAGAGTCGTTATTTTGTAAATTATTTAAGAAATGGAGAGAGTATTTGATGATTTCATGGAGGTTAAAAAAACCCTAAAAACTAAAAACACTGTATGAATGCTCAAAGCAGATTAATTCTTGAGTGAGACAAGGATTTTAGTTTCATAACTCCAAGAAATCCAACGAAATACTTTCTTCATCTATTTTAATTTCATTTCATTAAGCAAAAATGTTAAAATTTTCAACAAACTAAACAGATTTCTTATAGAACTGCTTTGTGCCAAAGCTCGTGAATTAGCTGGTACTGAAACTCATTTTCATTGAGTGATAAAACCCATTTCTCATCCAATCAGAATGCATTTAACTGATTGTTACCTGTTCCTCTCTCCCAAACAAACTCCATCTCTTGTTTATTGTTAGAGACGTAAAACGAGGTTTCAAGCTTTCTAAATTTCCGAAGTCTTTCCAAGAAAACATTCCGAGACATTGTAGCATTGAGGCTTGCCAACTCTGAAATGAAATTGGGAAATATTGAAGATGTTTACAGGGTTAGAGATGGATTGGGTATTTTGGATTTTAGAAAATTTCTAAAATACTTTCACAAACCCTGCATTGTGGGTATTCATTTAGAAAAACAAATGAGTACCCACAATAAAGAGTTAAAAAGAAATAAAGATTTAGATTTGGTATTTTTTAGAACAATGACATAATGTGCTTAATTTTAGAAATTTGCATTTCTGTTAGAAACATAAACAATAACAAGGCAAATAGATGTTAAAAGATAAATATATTACATATTTAGCGTATTGCATAAAAAAATATCTAACTCGGTTGTTGGAATTGATAATTGCTCAACAATTATCAATTCCTCCAACCTTGTTATTTTTTTTCCATACAAAATACTTTGGTACATATTATATTTGAATCACCCATTGGCCGGCCTTGGCTATAGAATTCTAATGAATACCAACAACATTGGGTTACAAAGAGAAATTACATTCAAATTAACCCTAGTCATGCTGAACCCGGAATATTCCTGCTTTGGCAGGAGCTAAAGACAAACATCAAACTGCACATTGTGCAGTCTGATGTTAGTCTACACCACCTGTTTCTCACTTTCAAACCAGAATTGTCAATAGATTTAGTTTTTCAATAAAAATTGACCAACAGTTGGTACTATCAGTGCCTTTTGCCCTTTGATTTTGATGAAAATTTTTAGCCAAAATTTATTCAGCATGACAAGGGTTAACATTACTCCCTGTAATTTTGTGCAGTCTGATAATGGGTCACCCAAGGATCATTCTAGTGATATTTTGTTAAAATCCAAATATAAGAATTTCAAAACTAACAGAATGTTACTGCACAATATACTGGTGTTGGTCTGCAAAATTTTGATTATAGATCTTTCCACTTTTAATTAAACACTACTAAAAGATGTTATTATTTAACTACAATGACCTGGCACTCATTAAATATTCCTTTTGACCCCTATTGATAGTCGGTAAATATGTTTCTTAATATAGACTTATACTCGCGAGGTTAAGAGCTAAGAATATGTATCACAGCTCATTGTACATACGGAAATTTAGCGGTGGTGGTTAGGGTGCTTTCCCATAATCGGGAGGTCACGAGTTCAAGTCGGACTATGACCAGAAACATTTCTATTTCTTTTTAGGTTTACACTTTTTTGAGTACAGATTTTTTATTTTTTTCAACAGTGTTGCAAAAGACTATTGGTATTCGGCACAGTCTTTCCGCCAGCCTCAATTTGACCATTGCAAAGTCCTGTCCATAAATCACTGAAAATTACTGAAAATAATTTTAGATCATGAAATGTATCTGGATCTATATTTAAGAGATGAATAGGCATTTTTTTTTAAATTTATGACGGAATGAAATTAAAAACATATACTGGGTTTGAACACGTCAATCGAATTTCTGTTTAACTATATTCTCTTCCGATGATATCTCATAATTCAATATCATAAAGCAAATGAGATCTTTGATGGGACTGCTTTTCGCTACAAGCTTTCTAACAACTTATTAAGGTTTTTTTTCATTGAGGTATGAAACAAATATTTGTCCCGATCAGAATACAGTCATCTTGGATAGTGCAAACAACCAAAAATGAATGATGTAACAATGAAAAATATTAATCGTAACTGACAAAGAACTAATGACAAAAGAATAACAAAAAATGCATTTCTTTAAAAAATACAGCAACAAAAAAAAAACGAAAAAAATCATTATGTTAGTGATAATCACAATGATTATTATATGTGTCTCTGTCGGGAATTGAACTCGATCCAACAAGTTCTCTGTGTACGGGAAGGCGTCTGTAACCACTGTTCTATTGCGCCTTTTTAAGAATATGTGAAATAATATATAAGTAAAAAGGTGAAACAAAATTGAGTTACGCTACGGGAATACTCGAGCAATAACGGAAGTTAATGAGTGCCAGTTCATTTTAGATAAATAATACTTCACAATTGTTTGTCATCAAAACAAAATTCTAACTATTGATAGTAAGAAGTAAAATATTCAATCCAATATATTTATTTTATTCTGCCCAATGCCAGAGTGCAGTAAACTTAACTCTTTCTACCCCACTCTGAATGTCAGGAGGTCAGAACATCATTTTACACTCTGTGCAGATTCACCCTTTGTTCAACTAAACTCACCAATTCTGAGTGGGTATTCTCAGGCTACTTATTTCAACTAATGTTTCTATACATTTGAATTTCAACAAAGGTTTTGTTCCTTCTAATCTATAATCATTACACCTATTAAATTTAACAAGTCTAGAAAAATTCATCATTGAGAAGATACCAAAAGGGTGATCAAATATTCACTTTATATGTAACAATACCCTCTACCAATAAAAAAAAATATGCTGTTCATCTAATCAAATATTTTTTTGCAGACTGATACAACTTCACAGAAATAAAATTTCCATGATATCTAATCCATCTGTTTAACCTTTCAGGATAGTTTGTTTTACCCTATATATGAAGAAATGACCTCTGCCCATAAAAGACACATTTTTGATCTGATCACAGTATTTTTTAATAGACTGATAAAGGATCACTAAAGAATCATTCTAGCAAAATTTGGTTGATATCTAACAATTAGGTTCTGAGAAAATGATTTTCAAAGTTTACACTATATAACATATAGAGAAATGACCTCCGCACATAAAATATATATTTTTTATCCGATCACAATATTTTTTAATAGACTGATAAAGGGTCACTCAAGTATCATTCATGTAAAATTTGGTTGATATCTATCAATTAGGTTCTGAGAAAATGATTTTCAGAGTTTTCACTATATAACATATAGAGAAATTACCTCCGCCCATAAAATACACATTTTTCATCTGATCACAATAATTTTTGCTATACTGATAAAGGGTCACTCAAGTATCATTCATGTAAAATTTGGTTGATATCTATCGATTAGATTCTGAGGAAATGATTTTCAAAGTTTTCACTATATAACATATAGAGAAATGACCTCCGCCCATAAAATACATATTTTTCATCTGATCACAATAATTTTTTGTAGGCTGATAGAGGGCCCCTCAAGGATAATTCATGTGAAGTTTGGTAAATATCCATCAATTAGTTTCTGAGAAAAGCCACCTATTACCATATATGGAAATTAGCCACACCCACCACAGCCATGATTTTCAACCGATTAAAAATCTTTGAAGGAATCTGATAGAGGGTCACCCAAGGAACATTCCTGTGAAATTTGATTGGAATCAATCCAGTACTTTATGAGGAGAAGATTTTTAAAGTAAAAGTTTACGGACGGACAGACGCACGCACGTACGGACGCACGCACGGACGACGGACACTTTGTCATGACAATAGCCCGCTGGCCTTTCGGCCAGTGCAGCTAAAAACTTATACCCTGCTTTTGTGCGTTTCATCCTATCCGACATCATCTATGCATGGTGAAACAAGTGACGTCACAGTGAACATTGCATAGCAATCACATGCAAAATGACGCATTTTACGAAAATATGTCCTAGAAATTTCACATTATGTTGCATAAAAGAAATAGAATAATTGTTTGTTTTAGTGTAAGATCGATTAGTATTTCAATTTGTGAACAACAAAAGCTATATTTCACTGGTGATTATCCTCTATATCTCTTATGGGCTACTTTCAGAATGAAAATATCTCAAGCAACAACTTCAAATTACAAAAGCCTATACTGCGTTATTCAAATAAGGAAAAACAAGATGTGTTTGTGAAACACGAATGCCCCCGTAACAGCATTTTTTTCAAAGTTTGACCTTGAGAGATGACCTTGACCTTGTCACATGACCTGAACTTTAGTACCAGAAGATGCGGGTCATTGAGATCTATCATCATGCCAAATATATGAGCCTTGTATCTTGAATAGGCTTGAAGATATTAGCAATGTTAAGTTTTTTGAGTTATTTGACCTTGAGAGATGACCTTGACCTTGTCACATGACCTTGACTTTGGTACCAGCAGATGCGGATTATTTAGATTTATCATCATGCCAAATATATGAGCCTTGTATCTTGAATAGGCTTGAAGAAATTAGCAATGTTAAGTTTTTTGAGATATTTGACCTTGAGAGATGACCTTGACCTTATCAAATGACCTTGACTTTGGTACCAGCAGATGCGGATCATTGAGATCTATCATCATGCCAAATATGAGCCTTGTATCTTGAATAGGCTTGAAGATATTGGCAATGTTAAGTTTTTTGGTTAGCTTTTTGAGTTATTTGACCTTGAGAGATGACCTTGACCTTGTCACATGACCTTGACTTTGGTATCAGCAGATGCGGATCATTGAGATCTATCATCATGCCAAATATGAGCCTTGTATCTTGAATAGGCTTGAAGATATTGGCAATGTTAAGTTTTTTGGTTAACTTTTTGAGTTATTTGACCTTGAGAGATGACCTTGACCTTGTCACATGACCTTGACTTTGGTATCAGCAGATGCGGATCATTGAGATCTATCATCGTGCCAAATATGAGCCTTGTATCTTGAATAGGCTTGAAGATATTGGCAATGTTAAGTTTTTTGGTTAACTTTTGCAGACAGACAGACAGACAGACAGACAGACGGACAGACAGACAGACGGACAGACGGACAACGGTAAAACAGTATGCCCCCGATCTTTCGATACGGGGGCATAAAAATTCATCAAAAAACTGTTCAACATGCTAATTTGTTGTAAAAAGGAAGGGAAAATAAAATTTGGCAAAGATTAGAATTTCAAAGATATTGAAATGTTTACTGAGGGAAATAACAACTCCTTATTTACATTTTGCAGCTCTCTCAAATTAGCATGTTTTGTCTAACAAACATCTAAACATTTGTTTTAAGTTGCCTGTCTATCAAAATTGGTAAATTCTTATTAAGTGAAGCATGTGCTCATATTTCCTGCAAAATCGTTATCAAAATGTGGGCTTAGGCACTGATTATCATTCTCGTACAACAAAGAAGGTCATGAAAAAATTGTGTAACACAATGGCAAAAATGTAATTATATTTAACTTTTTTGACATTACATGAATAAATTAGGCCTATCATTCATAAAGTAAAAGGACATTGACCATAGACTATTTTAGCTCTATCTAAAATAGACGTGTTAGTGTAAAACAGTTGTAACTGCATTATAATAATAATATTATATTTTTACACTAGCTTTCAGCAATATAGCTGCCTTCATCAGAAGAGTCCTATGAATTGAACCGTTATTGATAACGGTTCAATTCATAGGATTCACCTGATGAAGGCAACTGTACTGCTGAAAGCTAGTGCAAAAATATAATATTATTATTAAAAGTATTCAACTCAAGAAGAGAATGTTTTATTCTGTTAACTGCCAATATGTTAAGATTGGCCATTTCAGTAAGTAATGCATCCAGCACTCTCAATCCTGGAGTCACAAGTTCGAGATGACACTCCATTTGATTTCTAACAAAATTAGATGGTTTGATTTGATTGATTGAATGGAGTTTAATGCCGCTTTCAACATTATTTCGGTTATATCACGGGGGCTGGAGCACCTAACAATGGATTCCAGGTATTTCTATCACCAGTACAACCACCACATTCTTTCCTATCCTCCAGCCACTATCTCACATAGGTCTACGATTATCAACCCATTGGTGAGAGACAAATAGTCGGAAAGAATGAGTGCCGCCGTCAGGGGTTGAATCCGCGAACTCTAGATTGACAGTCCAACGCGCTACCAACTGCGCTATGACGGCGGCTTCAAAATTAGATGGACAGATGTGCTTATGAACTTACAACAAAAAGTACCTGAGTGGCAGATATAGGCTCCAGACTTAAGCCCAGTGCAATCAAGATGAAAATGTTTGAAAGTAATTTTCAAGAAGTAGCACCACATTCTGCACATGCACAGTTCAATGGCTAAGTGCAAAACAGTTGTAACTGCCTATATGTTTACATATAGGCAGTTACAACTGCTTTGCGCTGAGTCATCAACTGTTGCATACGAAGTGGGAAACCAGTATGTACTTTTTGTCATTTGGAATACAAAGCTGTTGTCTTATTTTTTTTTCAAAATCAATTTTGTCTATCTTTTTCTAATGATTTATTTATCAAGGAAATCACCCGATAAAATTCGCGAGTCAAAGAACTGTTGTTGACATGCAAATATATGGATGAATTCAACAACAAATAGATTTGGGAAAAGAAAAATTGAGTTTTCTTGTCAAGATAATGTTGTTTATATCTCTTTTGCATTTCTATCAAATTTTGAATTGTCTATACAATGTTGCATGCAGACACTTAAATTGTTTAAACAAACTGGTTGTCAGACTTCAGTCTAAATATTTGAAATAAGACAAAAACGCATTGTCAGCAAGAAATTGCTGAAAGGCTTTGAACTTTTTAAAACATAATACATGGCTTGTGTGAGTGTCTGATAATGAGGAGTCATTGACTCCTCACCTTAGAAATTCTGGGGGTCAAAACTAACCTTAAAGAGGTCAAAACTACAGAAAAGGCAAATCATGAGCAGACTTTTGCACATTAATCAGTCACTTTACCTGTTTCTTGTAATGATATGAAGTTGTAATTAATTTGTAAAACCTTAGATAGTAAAATTTGTGTAAATCTTAGGTATAAAACCATGTTTTGACCTTTAATATTTTGACAAAAAGGCCTGTATTTCCTCTAATAATAGTGCCCTCCCTTATAGTAGCACCCCTACATTTTTTACTAAGAAACCCCACTTCAAAAGCCAAAATTTTAGGAACTTTTTGAGACTTCTTCTCTAATTTGCTCATTTTTATGATTGTTTAGACTAAAATTCATCTCAAATTCCAGGGAAAAGGACATAAGACATCAATTTTAATGATTCTTTAAATCAGAAAATGCATTCTGAAAATAGGCTCCCTGACTATGTTATGTATAGCTCCTGGGATCCTTTATTAGGAGAAATACGGGAGCTAAGATCTTAAACAAAGACATAACTTATTGATTTTACAACTGAAAAATCAAACGATATTTCAAGTACTCTAAAGCCAATTAGTAAAAATTCTGGAAACAAAACCTCCCATTTCCATTTTCACATAATGGACTGAAAATTAAGTAATTATCTAAACCTATTTAGCAGTTTTTAATTACCAGATTTTTACTTTAAACTTCAAGCTTTGAAAGCAATTTCAAAGTATTTAGGTAAACAGATGTATTTGAAGGCAAGTCATTTTGATTGATTTCAAATTCTTTTGTACCCTAGAAAATACAGTTATCTAACTATTTCAACTGGAATTATCAAGTTGTAGCCATACAAAACAGTTCATATCATCAAAATAGCACATACTGTATTTCTCCTAATAGATGCTCCCAGGAGTTCACTTAATATGGTCATAGACCTTTATCTAATATGCATTTTTTGATGAAAATGATTAACTTGATGACTTTTAAATTTTGAACCTTTTCCCTTTAAATTTGAGGTGAATTTCTTTTAAACAATCATTTATATGATTGTTTAGAAGAAATTCACATCGAATTAGAGAAGTCTCAAAAAGTTCTTAAAATTCATTGTTTTTTAAGTGGGTTTTCATAGTAAAATTTTTAGTGGTGCTACTAATAGGGAAGGTGCTACTTTTAGGGTAAATTAATTAAATATGGTACAAAAAGTCTAGCTGAGGTGAGCTAGTTATTTTTCCTCTTGACATATTTTTACATGTATAATTTCTTTTTTTGCAACAAATGAATGAATCACGCAAGTATGCCAACAGAAACATCTACCATCAGTACTTTCAGTGTTTTGATTTTCTTTGTTAGAGCTTGAATCTCAAAACAAATTTTGAGTAAATTCTCAGGAAAGCATGAAAGAAGTTTATCTTACTCAGCCACAAATAACAGCCTAAGCTTACCTTCATTACTTGTCTTTGAGAGGAACTGCTTGATGGGAAAGGTTACATCTGAAATAAAAAGAAAAGGTTACATCTTCAATACATAATGAAAGTTACATTAATGATAAAAAAGAAAAGTAATTTCTGATAAAACAACAACAACAACAAAGTTGTGATTCAATACCAGAAACATGAATTTTATTGCATCTATGATCAATTATTGAATATAAATATTGCAAAATCAGTTCCAACAATAATACAGGTTTCAATAGAATGATAATTTTAGAGTAAACAAATCAATACATAAAACATTATCCTTTTTTTAAATTTTAGACTAGTCCAAGGTTGATTGAAGAACATGATTAACCCTTTCCTGTATAATCCCTGCTTTTTAGGTGCCTGTGATTTTATGATTGAGAAAACATTGTGACAAAAGAAGAAAATGCTTCTTACAAGCAATTTCTTCTTTTTCCACACTATTTTCTACCCTACTGAATGGTTATTTTTCAAATTAAATCCACTTTAAATTTTCGTCTGCAAAACCTTTGAATTTGGACAGGTCCAAAATTTTGTAAAACAGGAAAGGGTTAACCAGTGGGTGCAAAATATATTTGCTACGAAACAATCCCATGTGGAATTGAATGAAAAGCATTGATCAAAATTGACTTTAAATTGACTGACTAAATAAAGGGTTTATAACCATGTAAGAAATTCTGTAGGAAACTTCACGAAAACAGATTTACTTCCAATTTATTCTATTCGGAGCTATAATTTCTACCCTACAAGGCATGTCTTACATAAAGCTTTCTCAACAAATTATATAATGCTAGACTTAAATCAAATTTAATAGCTCTAACCTTTCCTTTAACCCTTTCCTGTTTTACAAAATTTTGGACCTGTCCAAATTCAAAGGTTTTGCAGACGAAAATTTAAAGTGGATTTAATTTGAAAAATAACCATTCAGTAGGGTAGAAAATAGTGTGGAAAAAGAAGAAATTGCTTGTCAGAAGCAATTTCTTCTTTTTTCACAATGTTTTCTCAATCATAAAATCACAGGCACATAAAAAGCAGGGATTAAACAGCAAAGGGTTAACTAGTTTTTAGAAACAGAATTTCTTCAAAGTACAGTTTCAGATTTTTCAAACTGTTTTAAATAACATTTCATGCATTTTTTTTTTCTTGCAAACATTTTGTTTCCCTGGGTAACATGCAATTTTAAAGTTTCAAATTGAAAATAACTGAAAAATACAGTGAGACTGTGAGAAATTGCTTGTGACATCTAAATTGTTGTTGTGTCACAATAATTTTTACCCATTGACTTTTTGATTTAAAACACTCTGAGTAGTGAGCATTATCCTATTTTGATTAAGACTATCATATCGTCAATTTTCACCTGAAACATCGTAACTACAGCTTATATGAGCTGTAGTTACGAGGTTTGAGAAGAAAATTGATGATATGTAATGCCTGGCATTGTTTAGTTCAACTACGTCTTTTCTGTTTTCATTTTTTTAAGTGATTGATTGAATGGAGTTTAACGCCGCTTTCAACATTATTTCAGTTATATCGCGGCAGCTGGAGCACCTAACAATGGTTTCCTGGTATATCTATCACCAGTGCAACCACCACATTCTTTGCTAGCCTCCAGCCGCTATCTCACATAGGTCTACGATTATCAACCCATTGGTGCGAGACAAATAATCGGAAAGAATGAGTGCCCCCGTCAGGGATCGAACCCGTGAACTCTAGATTGACAGTCCGACGCGCTACCAACTGCGCTATGACGGCGGCTTTTTTTTAAGTGAAATTTAGTTGCCCAAAAATAATTATCATGAAGACTGCCTACATCATGTATCATTTGCCGTCAATATTGAAGATTCAACAATATATTCAATATCGTTTTCAATGAAATTAAGCCCTGTAATGCTCAATATTGCTGCTTTGATAGGAGGTAAAGACAAAGATCAGTCTGCATGATCTGTGCAGTCTGATCTTAGTCTTTACCATATTATTTTCCTTTTTCAATCAAAAATGTTTGAAATATATATTTTTCAAAACCTGTACTGACTGACAATACGAGGGTTCGGTGCAAGACTGTAGTAAGTGTATATACATTGTATATACGTATATACACTTACTACAGTCTTGCACCGAACCATCGAATAATTGTGTCCAATGCTTTGAGTAATTTGATTTCAATAAGGATAAATAATAAGAATTTTAATGCTTGGCTTCAGGTGCTGGATAATGTAAAAATGCAAAAGGCCAAAAAGGGGGCAAAACTCTAACAAAAATGCTTACAGAGTTATCCTCTTTGATAAATAGGGTAGCTCTCTTGGTGGTGAATACACATGCGAAGTTTCATGAAGATACATTCAATAACAACAGAGATATGATCAAGGTTAAAGTTTGTCAAGCCAACCCCAACACCAACACAAAAGCAATTGATGCAAAGATGATGACAATATCTTGAGTTTCTCTGAAAATCAGGTGAGCTAATAATGTAAGGGCCCCTAAAAATGATATTATTTGGAAAAAGGTTCAACCTCATTCTACTAAAGAAGGGTTAATAAAAAAAATAAAACCTCACATTTTTATGTAATTTCATAAAAAAGAGGAAATTTTCCTGTAATTTGTTATAAAATGAAATCCGCTTCCCATTCATAAATCTTCCACTAAGTAGTAGGCAGGGCTTTATTTCTGTATGAGGATATGTTTTGTTGCCAAGTTACGATTTTTTATAGGCAAATTTCGGGGAAATATGGTATAGAAGGCTTTTAACATTGTCTACATAAAACTTCTGAAATTTCAATTTTATATTGATTGATATTACATGGCTAATCATAATCTGTGCTTGGGAATCTAATTTTCATTTTCATCTACAATAAATTGTTCAAACAGAGAATACTTTTCTCAACTCTAGCAAAGTAGATCTTCTGGGCCTGAGGTTATAAAACTTTTCTCATTCTCAACTCAATTTTTTTCTCAAATTTCAAACTGAGATTAAAGAGGCAATTGTGTTGTAATACTAAAATAAATGTATGAACATGAAAGAAAATATCAATAAAGTGTTATAAATAACAACTTATTATAAATATTATCTTTAATGCTTATAAATTTATTTGAATTCAAAATTAGAGAAATTCTCAGTTGAGCACGAAAAAAGTTTTATAAGCTTGGGCCCAAATTTTTTTATGAGGTTAGACATTTCTGTCTTGCTTGCCACTAGTAAGCTCTACCAAAACATTCATCAAAACACTGATTTCAATTACCATATTTCTCTGAATAACAGCTCCCATGAGCTATACATAACATGGCCAGGGAGCTTTTATTTAGCATGCATTTTCTGATTTAAAAAAATCATTATAATTGATGTCTTTTTGGCCCTTTTCCCTTTAATTTAGAAGTGAATTTTCTCTAAACAATCATATAAATGATTGTTTAGAAGAAATCAATCTCAATTAGAGAAGAAGTCTCAAAAAAATTCTAAAATTTAGGGTTTTGAAGAAGGATTTCTTAGTAAAAAAAAAGTAGGGTCGCTACTATAAAGAAGGGCACTATTATTAGGGGAACTATGGTACTATGCTTGACAATGCGTTAGTAAAGTGGCTCATATATTATCTATATTATTGACTCTAATATAGATAATGACATATAGGATCTTCCATGTGATTTTATTTGAGAGAAGCTGATCTTAACCAAGTCAAGAATTGAAGTGTTATTGAGCAAGCCTTATTCTAGACAAGATCAGCTTGTCTCTAGTAAATTCGAGTAACAGATTCTTTTTCTCATATTTACTCTTTTTATACCCACGTTTAAACCAATTTATGAACACTCAGATGAAAGAAATAGTACAATGACATGTGTTATATTATGTTCTGTTGAAGTCATTTAGAAAGGGATCTTACACATGTTCTCTGATGGCTGTTCATTATAGACTACAAAGGGGGCTATGCTAGAAGACAAAGGAAAGCTATGAGAGAAGACAAAAGAGGCTATGTGATAAGACAAAGATGGCTATGTGAAAAGACAAAGGGGGGGGGGGGCTAAGTGGGAGACAAACAGGGTTATGTGAGAAGAGAAATGGATGCTATGTGGGAGACAAAAGGGGCTATGTGAGAAGACAAAGGGTGCTATGTGAGAAGACAAAGGGGACCATGTGAGTTGACAAAGGGGGGCTATGTGAGAAGACAGACAGGGGGACGGGGGGGGGGTATGTGGGAGACAGAAGGGGCTTTGTGAAAAGACAAAAGGGGATATTGAGATGACAAAGAGGGCTATGTGAAAAGACAAAGAGGGCTATGTGAGAAGACAAAGAGGGGGCTATGTGGAAAAAAAAGGGGTTATGTGAGAAGAGAAATGGATGCTATGTGGGAGACAAAAGGGGCTATGTGAGAAGACAAAGGGGGCTATGTGAGATGACAAAGGGGGCTATGTGAGAAGGCAAATGGGGCTATGTGAGAAGGCAAAGGGGCTATGTGAGAAGACAAAGGGGGCTACGTGAGAAGACAAAGGGGGCTATGTGAGAAGACAAAGGGGGCTATGTGAGAAGGCAAAGGGGGCTATGTGAGAAGACAAAGGGGGCTATTTGAGAAGGCAAAGGGGGCTATGTGAGAAGGCAAAGGGGGCTATGTGGGGCCATTGACTTTGTTATGATTTTTTACAGTGGTAAAACAGTTGTGCACTGCACTAATCTTCATCAAGATCTATCCACCTATTAAGTTTCAAGTTGATAGCATTTATGCATTCTCGGGACAAGTTTAATGACGAAAGGTTGGAATGACCGAATGAGGGAAGGACAGTTGGGGGATAGTTTAGTTTAAACCTATTTGTTTTACATCGATTGGGAAAAAAGTTCTTACAACTTAGATTAATCCTTCTTGATTCTGGGGGATAAAATATATACATATCTATACATAATATTTCCTGTGTTGAGGTACAAGTCACCATTTCGTTTGATGTTTCTTCACATTGGGTGCATACTAAAAGCTTTATTGTGAGTCATGCTTTTTTCTGAAAGCTTTTATAGTGAGTCATGCAAGCCTTTCTATATTATTAGGAGAAATGCTCAGGACAAGTTTAGTGATGGGAGGAGAGAAAGAGGGAATGACAGAATGATGGAAGGAGACCATGACTTTATCCCGAGAATAGTTGGGGATAAAAATACCGTACATACCTATACACAATGTGTCCTGTGTTGATGTACAGGTCGCCACTTCGTATGATGTTCCTTCACATTGGGTGCACGCTGAAATACAGCATGAAAGAAATTACAATTGAGCCTGTGCGTGACATTTGCAACAATTTCATTGATTGATTGAGTTGAGTTTTATGCCGCTTTCAACAATTTTTCAGTTATATTGCGATGGCTGGAGCACCTAACAATGGATTCCTGGTATTTCCCTCACCAGTTCTACCATCACATCCTTTCCTAGCCTCCAGCTGCTATCTCACATAGGTCTACGATTATTAACCCATTGGTGAGAGACAAATAGCCAGAAAAGATGAGTGTCGCCGTCGGGGATGCAATAATTTCAATGTGCCCAACATTAAGACTAAGATAAGCCTGTCTTCATTATGTGCTTAATAAATAACTACCAGCCTATAGTTTCTGTTCACATTTGTAGAATAATTTCAAATGAAAAATGTAATTGTCCAGACAGCTCAATGTTTGTCCATCACACACAAATGAATTTGTTGGAAATGTCACATATAGGCACAATTAAGTTTGAAAACAGACATATAGACACAAAGAATTAGACAGACTAAGATAAAACAATAGACCTAAAATCTAGGAAAATTCATAAGCTTCTTCACATGAGGACTTTTAGAACATTCGTCATTTTGTGGGCTGCAAAAATTTACCTTTTCAAACAATTTCATTGAAATCGTATAGGCAGGACGATTCGGCATTAATTCTACTGACTACCAACAACACAGGATTGTGATGATAACTAAGATGTTATGACTTATGGTACAAAGATAGACAGGCAGACTGACTCAAACAATAGAGCCAACTGGTAAGGTACACATATTAACCCTTGTCATGCTTAGTAAATTTTGGCACTGAAAATACCAACTGTAGGTCAAGTTTTATTTGAAAAACTAAATCTATTGACAATTCTGGTTTGAAAGTGAGAAACAGGTGGTGTAGACTAACATCAGATTGCACATATGTGCAGGCTGATGTTTGTCTATAGCTCCTGCCAAATCAGGAATATTCCGGGTTTAGCATGACAAGGGTTAATACAATGAACTTACGTTTGCATACAACATCCTCTGTAGCTGAACACTGATTGGTCATAAAGAAACCCTCATCACATGATGTACTGCATGCTGAAAGAAAAGAAATGAGCCTGTCGGTGACATGTACAACAATTTGAATTTTTCATGAAGTGCAAACATTGAGTAGCGTAGACAGCCACATACTGTAATTATACAGTTACCTGATGGTCTACAGATACTATGAGACCTTATCTATGTACTAAACGCATAGTAAAGACTCTGGACAGACTGTGCAGATGCACAGGCTGGCCAGAGTCTTTACTATGCATTTATTTGAAATTGTTGAAATATCACGCACAGGCTCAAATATATTGTATATTCTAATTATTTAATTTTCATTGTGTCAATCAATGTTCATGCCTTATGATTGGTTGTAAAATTAGTTATATTCCTCAATGAAATTAATTAAGAGAACGCAGCTATTTTAGATGCTTCCATGGAGAAATATTTACATTTTTGCTAGATGATATTAAATTATTTTAAGATATGAAGATAGCAATTGTTGATTTCATTGAGGTATGAAACTAAAAACCTTATCACACTCATGTATGATACAGTATGAATCCGCTTTGGGTATTCATAAATTCTGATTAGGATTTTTGTTTCATACCTCAATGAAATCAATAAATGCTCTCTTCATCTCTCAAATAAAATACTTTTAGAAAATTTGAAAATTAGCATACAAAAGCATCATGTGTGACATATTTTTGTCAAATGAAATTAAATCAGCTATTTGATTTATATCAATTAGGCGACACCAAATAAATTTTTAGATTCTCATCCCCGCCCGCCCCTAAAAATAACGCCCGCCCCAAACTTTTTTATTTGTGACAAAAAAAAAACAACCCCGACGATCGTTAAAGGTGTTGTGGTGTTGATTCAAAGAAAATGGCCGACTGCATCCCTTGTATTGCAACATGATTTATCACTTGAAATTAGAAAAAAGAAGCCGCCTTAGCGGGAAAATATCTTGAAGTCGAAAGCAACAAATCTTTCTTTCTATTTTCAGGTGATTTCGCTTGACAAGAAGTATGCTTATATGACCTTATATTACAGATAGACGCGCCTACAAGATGTCGAGAATTAGGTCGCACAGTTATACGACAACTTGTTTTTGTATCGTAGTTAAAAATAAATGCTGTAACTAATGATTTGCTCAATGGTTTTGCCGATTTTCCACATTCTTACTCATCTAGACTATTTCTTATTATAGGCCAACCGCCCGAGACCATTGAAAGCATTTCCGTTTTCAAATATCCTACCAGTTCTATCTAAAATAATAAGCTTTGTTTCGTGTACTTTCAAACCAATCAAACATTATTTTACTGCATTTCTACAACTTAGGTGTGACAAAAGTCCATCCTCGTCGTCATTCGTGATTTTTATTCTCAAAATTACTTACTATTTATTTGAAAATTAAATCCGGTTCCAAATATCCGAGAAATAAAGACTTGAGAAAATTTAAAAAAAAAATCTCGACTAAAACAATTTCAATATGACGTCATTCTGTAATTTTCTCTCACGTTTTAAACCTTTGATCCAGAATAGTTTATTTTTCGGGAGGGTGAACGGGTAATCAAAGACGCCGACACCAGATGTTCGACTATTTTGGGGACAGTTTCTTGACTTGGCACGCGACGCACGCTTGAAAAACCTGATTGATGTTAACCCTTTCCATTGTCAGGGTGAATAGATGGGATTTAGATGACTCTCTTCACGGATTAAAGTTTATTAAACAGGAATACTTTACCGTTTTTTTAGAGCAGGTAGGACATTATTTCAAAATAAAGAGATGATTTAGAACAATTATAAATTTATGCATTTTGTTATTGAACGGGACCGAGATAGATTTGCCGATACAGTGATTATAATTTCTGACAGAAAGCTCGGGTAGCTTTATTTATTTCTCGTCAGATTGCCTCTTCATAACCCGGTTATCTACCAATAAACAATGGAAATGCAAAATTAATTCTTAAAATAATGTGCGAAGTTCACTTTGATATAAAATCATGAAAAAGAAAGTAGTTGGTCAAACAATTTACGATTCGGTGTCTTCACGTCGTTACAATAGCTTGGATCATCTGTGATTACGAACTTTGGGTGTCTGCATAGCGCCGATATCTGAATCATTTTGATCAGTGAAAATATAGAAATACACACTATTCTGAGATTAAATTTTATTTATTAAACACTTTGAACAAATAATTATCAAGTAAATTCAGTCTTCATCGGAATCTGTTCAGCAGTCTGAACAAGAGTGCCATCGTCACAAAATACGCCGCCACTTTGCTGCTGTTTCACAAAAATAATTGTAGACACTACTTATTTTGACAGAACCAAATTGAAAATGACCAAGTTTCATTTAAATCAAGACAAAAAGTTTGGAGGAGTTGCCTTCACAAGGCTGCAATTTCAATAAGCCCCAGGCACTAAATTTTAAGGGGGCATAATTCAGGGAAATAATGAGCCATAAAATCCTTGATCCATGTACATCTACAAATTATGGTAATGACATTGACCAAGTTTCATTTAAATAAAGACAAAAAAGTAAGGAGGAGTTGTGTTCAAAAGGCTGCAATTTCAATAAGCCCTACCTACTAAGTTTTAAGTGAGCATTATTTATGGTAAAATCAATGAACCATAAAATCCTTACTTCATGCTCATCTACCAATTTAGGTTATAACATCCACCAAGTTCATTTAGATCCAGCCAGAAACTTAGGAAGAGTTGCATTCACAAGGCTGCAATTTCAATAAGCCCCAGAGACTAAATTTTAAGGGGGCATAACTGAGGCAATGAGCCCTAGAGACTAAGTTTTTAAGGGGCATAACTCAGGCAAAAATCAACAAACCATAAAATCCTTCCTTCATGCACATCTACCAATTGAGGTGATAACATTGACCAAGTTCCAAGAAGATCCAGCCAGAAACTTAGGAGGAGTTGCGTTGACAAGAAAAATGGACCCAGAGACTAAGTTTTTAAGGGGCATAACTCAGGCAAAAAACAACGAACCATAAAATCATTCCTTCATGCACATCTACATATTGAGATGATTACATTGACCAAGTTTCAAGAAGATCAAGCCAGAAACTTAGGAGGAGTTGCGTTGACAAGAAAAGTGGACCCAGAGACTAAGTTATCAAGGGGCATAACTCAGGCAAAAATCAACGAACCATAAAATCATTCCTTCATGCACATCTACATATTGAGGTGATTACATTGACCAAGTTTCAAGAAGATCAAGCCAGAAACTTAGGAGGAGTTGCGTTGACAAGAAAAGTGGACCCAGAGACTAAGTTATCAAGGGGCATAACTCAGGCAAAAATCAACGAACCGTAAAATCCTTCCTTTATGCACATCTACCAATTGAGGTGATTACATTGACCAAGTTTCAAGAAGATCCAGCCAGAAACTTAGGAGGAGTTGCATTGACAAGAAAAGTGGACCCAGAGACTATGTTATCAAGGGGCATAACTCAGGCAAAAATCAACGAACCGTAAAATCCTTCCTTTATGCACATCTACCAATTTAGGTGATTACATTGACCAAGTTTCAAGAAGATCCAGCCAGAAGTTTAGGAGGAGTTGCGTTGACAAGAAAAGAGGATGGACGTACGGATGGACGGACAGACAGACGGAGAAGATGACGCCAATATACGTCCGCCTCCGGCGGCGTATAAAAAGAAGAAGTACCAGTAAAACAATACGAGCGCCTCAAATAATTTTCTTTTCTCTACGGCATTGAACTAAAACTCTTTATAAACCAGTAAGTTCCTCAGCTTTGTTACTTGCCAAAACGATGACACCCCCCACCCCCGAAATATAAAATAAAAAATAAAAGCCGCCCACCCGCCCCTTTTTTTCTGAAAAATCGGATGAGAATCTAATAATTTATTTGGTGTGGCCTTAGGTCCTCTGAATACCTTGTAAGCAAAAATGGACTTGCCTTACTTGTACAAGAGGTCAGAGGACCAAGAAGATTGCTAACCTGACTTATATAAGATGACTGAGAAGAGACTTGAAATAACAAATGCCTTTAAAAGGACTTGTCAATGTTTCATTGTTTGAGTGCTTAAAGCTGCTCTTTCACAGATAGGGAAAATGTGATTTTTGAAATTTTTGGTAAAATAAAGTGGAAGTAGTGACCTCATCATGTTGAAGCCTTTGAAATAATACAATTCAATCTGGTAATGCATGGAAAGAAAGACTGACATTCCTGAATTTAGCGAAAAAACATTCTGAAAAATAAAACAACTACTAACGCCTTAAGATTTATTCTTCATTTTCAAGCCAACTCTTTACGCATGTGAATTCTGCATGTTTGTCTTATTCGACCAAAGATAAAGGTAAATGTATTTGACAGCTGGAAACTTCATATCATTATAAGCAAAAATAAAAGATTATTCATGAAAAGTAATGAATCTTTAATTTACAGACTGGAAATAAATAGACTGGAGCCCTTACCGATCTTGAGGCTTCAAAAATATAAGTTGCAAAATTATTGAAATATGTTGTTTTTAGTGCCAATGCCCTTGTGTCATTCTTAATCGTCTAAAAAAACACGCATGGCCAAATCTAAAACAAGTTTTGTATTTTTTTCTACAAAAACTGTGAAAGAGCAGCTTTAAATGTTCCAAGACTTAATACCGATACATTGTACTTTCACCTTACAAAGACTTTGCATTTTTTGGGCATTAGATTAAAAGAATTTTAACATGATACTTACATTATTATACAAGCAAATCTTTTTGGATAGTAAAAGATTCCCTCAATACAAAGGAACACAATATCTCAATGACAAAATAGCTACAGATAGAGGTAAATAATAGTAGCACCCCCACATTTTTAACTAAGAAAACCCACTTCAAATGCCTAAATTTCAGGAACTTTTTGACACTTCTTCTTAAATTTGAGATGAGTTTCCCCCAACTAAAGGAAACAAGATGTGTTTGTGAAACACGAATGCCCCCGTAACAGCATTTTTTTCAAAGTTTGACATTGACCTTGTCACATGACCTTGACTTTGGTACCAGCGGATGCGGGTCATTGAGATCTACCATCATGCCAAATATCAGCCTTGTATCTTGAATAAGCTTGAAGATGTTGGCAATTTTAAGTGTTTTGATTAACTTTTTGAGTAATTTGACCTTGAGAGATGACCTTGACCTTGTCAAATGACCTTGACTTTGGTACCAGCAGTTGCGGATCATAGAGATCTATCATCATGCCAAATATGAGCCTTATATCTTGAATAGGCTTGAAGATATTGACAATGTTATGTGTTTTGAGATATTTGACCTTGAGAGTTGACCTTGACCTTGTCACATGACCTTGACTTTGGTATTGGCAGATGTGGATTATTTAGATCTATTATTATGATTTAGATTTTTGCATTTTTGCTTTATAAGCTCAAAATGTCAGAAATCAAATCATACTAATAATCGTTTCATGTTTGGTATCAAATTTTAGCTAATGACTTGTAGATTATGAATAATTTAGTAGAATTTAGTTTTAGTGTGAAACTTGTAAGTTTTTAAACACTTAAAGTTTTTCCTTTAAATTCAACAATCTTGTTTTTATCAGTTTTCTCTTAACTTAGTAATTAATATTATGCAACAAAAGCTGGTACTTCCGTGCATTAGACAGTATTAGTTATCTTCCAAACAACCCTAAAATCCTCTTTTTATGTAATAAAGTCCCTAAAGGTGCTTACCTATCATCTTAAGGCAAATATCTTTGCAACTTCAACAGGATGTAAATGTTTGAAGATCTTTTAAGCTCATTAAGACACTAATAAGATTAAGGCCTGAAGGCAACAGAGAAGTATAAAAACCCCAGATCCAATGACTGTCTTATCTCAATCTACACTGTATAGACTGAAGTAAAGACTGCGTTGTTGAACGGGAGTTGTTTCTCTGTTTTATTAGGAAGCTGTAAGTCCAAGGTCCATTAGACGTGAACTGGCCCAACTTTAATTGTTTATGAGTAAGAGTTCGAGCAGTGACCGACACAGATCAGGCCGCACACTCGAAAACACACCTTTACTACATAAAAGCTGGTGGAGATAGGCGATCCTAAGCCAGAAGACAACTTGAGGACCATTACCAGACAGTCGGCCAAAATCAGAGAACAAGCCTGCAACAGCCAGTAAATCAGTCAACATACAGCTGCCCAGATTGTTGATCAGCAGGAACAAAGAAACCAAAGCATATCAATCACAATCCAGATCACAAATCATTGGAACATTAGACACATAGGTATCAATTTCGAACAACCAAGGAGACAAGATGGGCAATGTTTCACTGTTCCAACATCACCAACAGTCTCATCCAGAACCTCATCCATACAGCCAGGACCTGTCTTACAACAAACTTTGTAGACGCTGCAGAGGTAGGAACTGTTTTGATACCAATTCTTGTAGGGCTGTCAGACATAAATGTGTAAACTATGTGAAAAAGTGGGTCACTATGAACAATGTTGCATTAAAATTGAGGAATTTAAGGATTATTTAAAGCATCCTCTTCATGAAAATTTCAGCCTGTTCACAAACCTTGGTCTGTGGATGGACATGACAACAAAATAAATACTACAATTAACCAGAATTTAATGCAAAATATTAAGATTAATATCACCTAGAACTCAATCTATTTCTTCCAAATGTGCCACACATACAAAAAAAATATCAATAATTGCACTCCAGTCTTTAAGTAGAACAACCATCAAAGACTGATAAGCCCATTTGTATCCCTGCCCGTTCTAAATTAGAAATAACTCTACTCAAGTCTCTTAACAGGTAAACTGTTCTATTAGAACCAGTACCTACTCATTATGAATTCATAACATCTAGGTTTATAACTACGGTTAGGAATGGTAAAGTCTTTCTTAGGATATCAAATGTTGCTAAGTCTGACTTACAACTAACAAAAAAAAAAAAAAAAAAAAAAAAAGATAATAATAATAATAAAGAATTTAAACTCAGCAAGGTCTTCCACATGACAATACAAATGACGCTCAAATTTATACTGAAACATTCCACACTTCTACTTTTAATGATCAAAATCTTCAGGAATTACAGTCAAACGCAATGTCCCTATATAAAACTGCATAAATTGCAATGGGAGACTATTCAGAGTTAAATACTCTGATGGCGTGAAGACTGTGGTAGAGGAGTAAAATGTTGACCAAAATCTTGCAGATGAGAACTGGTAAACCAAAAGTTGGATTAATTGTATAACATAACATTGAAGCACCACTGCTCCAAGCAATAAACCACATTCAAAAAAATAACGTACGTTGTCCTCTCTTTCTTGAGTTAATGATAAGCTAAGAACTTTGGTTCTGTCTATTAGTGCTACAGTGTGCTCTCACCACTCTGGACCCCCCCTTATTTTTACTACTAACTCTCTATATTCCTTCCTTCTTTCTTTCTACTGGTTTTCTGCTTGGTGCCCTAATGTCAATGATGTTTGTTTTCAAATGTGATCTAGTAAATACAGCGAATGGAGAGTTGATCCTCCAAAGACTGAATTATTGGATTATCTTCCAACGGGAGTCTAGTCTTACATTAGCAACAGAATATTGGTTCAACATTTGAAATCCCTCTCCCTGAAATAATTTTTATACCTTCATCAAGATATTGTAAATTTTCAAATGCACATTGTCATGCAACACCTTATGCATCTTCAGAACCGAATTCTGTTAGGTTGGAAACTTATTATAGACTAAATTACACACTCTTAATAAAAAATACATTGATTCCAGAGACAGAAACTAAAAGATCAATGTCAAGGCATTTTTACTACTGTTTGTAGGTCCATTTCATTTATTACTCAGTGTTAAACTTTGTGTTTAAGTACAAATCCTCAGTCTACTGCAATGCCCATCTCATTACCAAATTAACCCTCTAACAGACATAACAAATTTTGAAATCATTGGTCCATGGTATGCACGGAAATTAAAATTTAACTGGACAAATTTTACAGTATCAAATCTAACTTCTGCTCAGAATCTATCAGTACCGAATGTTGTCTCACTCAATATTTTCACTGCTATGCGTCTGAAAAAGTTGATGAAACAACAATCGTTTGTCCAAATGTTTTCAGAACATAAATGACCTCTTAATGCCAATATTTGTTAATTAGCCTTACATGAGTTGTAGAAATAGTTCCTATCAATTGTTTTATATAAATGCATAGTTATAATGTTTCATGAGATCTTTGTGCTTGTATATGTGTATATTTGTTTTATTGTGTTGCTTTTACAGAATGGAAAATTTCTTTAGTGACAAGTACTGTGTACCTGATAAAATAGATACTCAGCCATTATTCACATAAGAAATTGATTCCTAACTATAAAAAAATGTATGCCATAAATTGGCCAAGTGAATTTATACTTTTACATATTGGATAAATAGCTCTGTTTGACCAGTTTATGTAATTACATATTAACAAGTCTACTGTCAGAGATAATCCATGTTACAAAGTATATAAGAACTTAAATAGTTCTCCAAAATCATGAAAATAAGAACTTAAATAGTTCTCAAAAATTATAAATATAAGAACTTAAATAGTTCTTCAAAATGTAAATTAAGTCCTAAACTTACAATTTAAACGGCTGGGCAATAAAGTTGTCTTTGCAAATTATAAGGTACCTTACTACTTTGTATATGTATCTTTATGTATACACCCATGCATTTTTTTTTTTTTTGACATGTCAATCTTTCCTAGGAATTGTACATACATTTCTGTTTTGTATATAAATTGTTTGTAATAATAGCTACATTTGCCATGATTTGATACCAGGATGAGTCCACATATATAAAATAATGTCTATGATTCAGATTTTCATAGCTTTGGGGCCCAAAGCCAAAAACATCAGGGAGGAATTATTATGATTTAGATTTTTGCATTTTTGCTTTATAAGCTCAAAATGTCAGAAATCAAATCATACTAATAATCGTTTCATGTTTGGTATCAAATTTTAGCTAATGACTTGTAGATTATGAATAATTTAGTAGAATTTAGTTTTAGTGTGAAACTTGTAAGTTTTTAAACACTTAAAGTTTTTCCTTTAAATTCAACAATCTTGTTTTTATCAGTTTTCTCTTAACTTAGTAATTAATATTATGCAACAAAAGCTGGTACTTCCGTGCATTAGACAGTATTAGTTATCTTCCAAACAACCCTAAAATCCTCTTTTTATGTAATAAAGTCCCTAAAGGTGCTTACCTATCATCTTAAGGCAAATATCTTTGCAACTTCAACAGGATGTAAATGTTTGAAGATCTTTTAAGCTCATTAAGACACTAATAAGATTAAGGCCTGAAGGCAACAGAGAAGTATAAAAACCCCAGATCCAATGACTGTCTTATCTCAATCTACACTGTATAGACTGAAGTAAAGACTGCGTTGTTGAACAGGAGTTGTTTCTCTGTTTTATTAGGTAAGTCCTGTTTCTTTACTTTTAAATTATAAGTTTCAATTTAAGACTTAAAGATATTTCCTTTTTAATAAGTATTTATTGTTGAAAACATCAAAATTACCTAATTAAGAATAATTATAACATTATCAATAGTTGAGAAAACTGCTAATTGTTGATTGTAATATGTCACATAATTCATTTTATCTTTGAAATATCAAAACAATTGTAAACCATTTGTTAAGATACCTTTTTACCTTGGTTGTGGGTATCCATGTCAGAATGTATAAATGTATATTTCTTTGATACCTTTATTTAAACATTTGTGACACGGTTATAACAACTCTCACTGCAAAGCGAATTTTCTAGTCTCGATTTTGTAAATCAAAATCAGACTTGTGTCTCTTATAATGGTTAATTTCATATTAAGCTAAATGCTCCCTAATTCATGATTGATTTCATTTAAGGCTATATTTGTCCACTATGTGAATGTGAATACATTTCACCTTTTGGAACAATATTTGCTTTGTAATAATTCATAATATGAAATGATATATTAAGAGAATTTAATGCTCTGTCACATGTTAATTCCCCACAAACATGTTTTGATTAGAGACTTGCATTTTGTAATATTTCTTTATAATTTTGTTTTTCACTTATTGAATACTTTCTGTATCAAACAAAAAGTTGTTATTTTAATTTTGGAAAATGTTTAGATAAGAAGTCACTGAATGTTTTATTTGAAGACTAACCTAATTTTATAGATTATGTGGTAAGCATGCAAGAAAGCTGTATCTTCAAAGTGTAGCTCTTTTCATTAAGTTCAACGCAAGAAAGTTGTATCTTTGAAAAGTAGCTATAATATTGACTACAGTGACTCTTATCTATCCATTTATATTTACCATAAACATGCAAAACTTACAATTAGACTTAAATAGACTCTTAAATGTTTTAAAGTATTTATGTATTGTATCTCAATCTACACTGTATGGACTGAAGTAAAGACTGCGTTGTTGAACGGGAGTTGTTTCTCTGTTTTATTAGGAAGCTGTACGTCCAAGGTCCATTAGACGTAAACTGGCCCAACTTTTATGTTTATGAGTAAGAGTTCGAGCAGTGACCGACACAGATCAGGCCGCACACTCGAAACAAACACTTTTACTACATAAAACTATCATCATGAAAAATATTAGCCTTGTATATTGAATCAGCTTGAAAATATTGACAATGTTAAGTTCTTTGAGATATTTGACCTTGAGAGATGACCTTGACCTTGTCAAATGACCTTGACTTTGGTACCAGCAGATACAGATCATTGAGATCTTTCATCATGCCAAATATGAGCATTGTATCTTGAATAGGCTTGAAGATATTGGCAATGTAAAGTTTTTTGGTTAACTTTTTTTTTTGAGTTATTTGACCTTGAGAGATGACCTTGACCTTGTCACATGACCTTGACTTTGGTATCAGCAGATACGGATCATTTAGATCTATCATCATGCCAAATATGAGCATTGTATCTTGAATAGGCTTGAAGATTTTGGCAATGTTAAGTTTTTTGGTTAACTTTTGCAGACAGACAGACAGACAGACAGACATATGGACATCGGTAAAACAATATGCCCCCGATCTTTCAATACGGGGGCATAAAAAGGGCCTAAAAGACATCAATTTTAATGATTTTTTAAATCAGAAAATGTATACTAAATTTAAGCTACCTGACCATGTTATGTATAGCTCCCAGGAGTATTTATAGGAAAATTACGGTATCCTACAGATAGAATCCTCGATTAAATTGGCACACCAAATCTTCATGACAACTGATGTAGTTGAACAATTTGTTTTGTGTTTATAGCTGGATTCTACATACAGTGATACTTACGCATACACGCCATATCTTTCAGGTAGTATCCTTGATTACATCGACACACGATCTCTCCGTTCTGGTTGCGCGAATTACAAAGAGCATGGACTCGACAAGTTGACAAGTTCCCTCGACAGGCAGGTGACAAATCTGAAAGTAAAAAGGTTAATGAACATTCGAGCCGTTGATTTAAGTTTTATCCATCAAGATTTGAAATATTTAAATTTTTTGATGGAGTCCATGGTCTAGTAGTTAGGATGGTGGCTTTTGGATCGAAAGTCTTGGGATTGAATCCTGACAAAATTAACTTCAACTTTTCATTTAGATTGGTTGAAAAAAGTGTATTCGATGGTTCATCTTGAAACAGTTGTAACTGCCTATAAATATACAGTCAGTGGTAAAGGTTTGCGCCGAGCCATTGATTTTAATCTCTTGGTTGATGCAATTAAATTACATATATTGAAGAAAATATCTACAACTCTAATAACAATGTCATTACGGTTAATAGCTTAACCCTTGTCTTGCTGAATAAATTTTGGCTAAAAATTTTCATCAAATTCAAAGAGCAAAAAGCACTGAAAGTACCAACTGTAGGTTAATTTTTATTTGAAAAACTAAATCTATTGACAATTCTTGTTTGAAAGTGAGAAACAGGTGGTGAAGACTAATATCAGGCTGCACATATGTGCAGGCTGATGTTGGTCTATAGCTCCTGCCAAAGCAGGAATATTCCTGGTTCAGCATGACAAGGGTTAATATCTTGATGAAAGGTGATTGGACATAACTTTTTCACATCCCCTTTAAAGGGTCATTTGAATGTAAAGAAAAACATACAATGTAGAAATTGTTGTCTAGAAAGTGCATACAAAATTCCAAAACGAGAGAGGACAAGCACTGTACACAAGATGCAAATATTTGTGGCGTCTCTTAAAGTAAAGATGTACCGCAACTTTAATATCCTTGGTGAATAACCGCGCAGACAGATCAAATTTAGCGATATCCGAAGAAATTAGATACCGCTTAAATAGTTGATCCCTCTATTTGGTTTATCTATTGAAATTTAATCGAGAGGTTTTCCCCGTAGAGAATTTGGTTCTCCCTGTAAATCAGTTTCTTACAGATTTTAGGGAATAGATCAAATCAATATATAGTGTCTGAACAGTGTTTAGATAGAAGGATTTTTTTTTGTTTTAAATTAAAATATTTCAAAAATGAGCCTGTGCGCGACATTTCCAACAATTTGAAATGTTTATGAGGTGTAAATGTTGACAAGAGTAGACATCCACATATTGTAAATATAAAGTTACCTGATGGTCTACAAATACTTTGAGACTTTTTCTATCTACTAAGCGCATATTGAAGACACTGGCCAGACTGTGCAGATGCACAAGCTGGTCAGAGTCTTTGCTTTGCACATATTTGAAATTGTTGGAAATCTAACACACAGGCTCAAATAGTTTCTTAAACTATTTATTGTGGGACAATTCCTACGAGTACCAATGACAGAGAAATAAAGAGTTTGTTTTGACTTTACAGTCAAACCTGTGTTAAGCAAGCATCTAAGGGACATTTAGAAAGTGCTTGTTTAACACAAGTGCTTGCTTAATACCACAGGGGAATGTCCCACTGATTTTTTAGAAATATATATGATAATATATTATCATATATATTTTTAAACAAGAGGACCATGATGGTCCTAGATTGCTCACCTGATTCTCTTTGACCCATGGGACATCACATTAATTAACAAGAGGACCATGATGGTCCTATATTGCTCACCTGAATAAGTCACTCATAACTTGTCAACCATGTTATGAATACCAGAATTTAGGGTGGTTAAGTTTTGTCCTACTGCAATTTGATTTTTTTTCAGATTTTCATAAAATTTCAACTTTTCTCTTAACCATGGCAAATTCTTTAAACATATTTAGTAGACTTACACATTAAGAACATCAATGCTAAGTTTAAAATTGATTGGCCTCATGGTTAAGGAAGAAAGAATTTGTTCTAAAATTTTTGGTAATTTATGCCATTTTTAGCCTTTCCTTTACCATTGAAACAAGAGTTTTGGAAGAAATTAAATTATTTTAACAACTTTTGAAGAACTTCACCCAAGGATCATCCCTGCCAAGTTTCAGCTTGATTGGTCTAGTGTGTTGGGACGAAAAGAATTTTTTCTTAGATTTTCAGCCATTTTCAACCATTTTTCAGACATTCCGTTACCATGGCAACCAGAGTTTTTAATGAAATTAAATTCTTTTAACAGGAAGAACTTCACCCAAGGATCATCCCTGCCAAGTTTCAGCTTGATTGGCCTAGTGGTTTGGGAGGAGAAGAATTTTTTCTAAGATTTTCAGCCATTAGGGCCATTTTTCAGACTTTCCGTTACCATGGAACCAGAGTTTTTAATGAAATTAAATTCTTTTAACAACTTTTGAAGAGCTTCACCCACGGAACATCCCTACCAAGTTTCAGCCTGGTTTCAGAGAAGAAGATTTTTGAAAATTTTCAGATTTTTACCCATTTTGTTAAGGGTAAATGGAAAGTTAAGGGTGGATTTCATTAATTTGAACGACTTTGATAGAGCTTGACCCAAGGAACATCCCTGCCAAGTTTCATCAAGATTGGTCAACTGGTTTAGGAGGAGAAGATGTTTAAAGAAATTGTGGACGACGGACGCCGCACACCGCACGACGGACATTGTACAATCACAATAGCTATCCTTGAGCACTTCGTGCTCAGGTGAGCTAAAAATCAGATGGACATTCCCCTGTGCTTAATACAGTAAACTTCATGGCAATTGCAACATTTGGGAACTCGGTGGTCGCTTGCTTAATACAGATTGCTTGCTGAATACAAGTGGCCTCTAAAACTGGTTTGAATGTAGTCTTTAATTTGTATCAGCATGACCTCTTCTGATACCAATCTCTGTATCAAATATCTCTTCTATGGAGTTCCTAAATGGTCCCTTTTTACATGGTAGATCACTGCCACTTAAACGGAAATAATTTTTAACCAAAACCATCAAATAAGAGGTTAAAATTACTTTCTGAAATTAGGAGCAGATGGTCAGGCAAAGCTTACTTCCATGCCAATAATTATTATTTCATGAAGTTTGTTTGGCAGCAAATCGGCTTTTACTGACAGATAAAGGAAATGAAACAGGAAGTAGTTATCTGTCAAACAGGAAGTTAGTCTCTGTCATAAACAGGAAGTTGTTAACCGTTGAAGCAGATTGCCTTCCAAAAATGGCGGCAAATTATTGACAAGATTTCAGCTGAAAGCTGTAACCTAGATTGAAGGTTTATTAGAGTTCATTTTAATAGGTAACAAGTTGTTATGTCTTTGGATCAGTTTTCATGGGAAAAATTATTAATTCTCAGAAATATTGACATTTACAGCAACATTGTGCATTATCATAATGAACCTTTATCAGCACATATTTAAAATTAATAGATATATAATAACTTTAGGTTGTTGATGGTTATCCAGTCAATATTCAAGAATAAATTTCAATTTCAATTTGTTTGTTAACAAAGTAATATGCAATTAAGCAAGAATAATTTCTATCATCAGGTTTTCAATTAAGAGGGTTCAGCAATATTTCCCATTTCCATCAGACACAAAGTGTTTATGAAATCAGTGTAATTCCATTTGAACATTCCAGAAAATCTAGAACACACAATGAAAGGACCTATTTCTTCTTTAAATCAACTGATTTAAAGAAGAAATGGGTTCTTTTAATGACAACTTTTGGTAAACAGCAACTTATGGGTCAATTAGTAACAAAAGAATTATCATATTGCAGTTGCTATCAATTACCGTATAGTAGCACCCCTACTTTTTTACTAAGAAAACCCGCTTCAAATGCCTAATTTTTAAGAACTTGTTGAGACTTGTTCTCTTATTTGATGTGAATTTCGACCTAAATAATCAAGTATATGATTGTATAGTGGAAATTCACCTTACATTAAAAGGAAAATGGCCTAAATGACATCAATGTCAATGATTTTTTTTTTAAAATCAGAATATGCCTAATCAATAAAAGCTCACTGACCATGTCAAGTATAGCACCCGGGAGCATTTATCAGGGGAAATACAGAATAAAGGATTCCACTGCATTATACTATAAGCATTTTAATTATTGAATGCCAGGAATTTACCTGACAGTGTTCATTTATTTAAAAGTTGAATTAAAAAAAATGACAAAATTGCCGTAAAAACAAAATATTTGAAGTGCTTGATCCACCAATTGTAAATTTTGTTTGCGTATTTTTTTTAATAATGTCTCCAAAATCCATGCGGCTAATTCTTTAATCTTTATAAATTCCCCAATATCAAAATTTCAGCAGACACTAAGGGTTTATAAAATCAGTATAATTCAATTTGAACATGTCCCAAAATTCTAGAACACACAATAAAACTCATCATTTTGAATTCTAATTGAGTTTTCAGTTGTATTCATATTCCCAGACAAGTAAATTTATTTACATTTTTTCTGGAATGCTAAAAGTAGGTTGTTGGCATTTTCAAGATAAGTTAGTTATGTATATATAGATGCCCTATTAGCAATGGCTGGTCTTGGGTGCTTGGATTGTGAACAAATGTCTTAATTAAAACTTTTGCAATTCAGCCCTAGTTCTTACCAAGTCCGAGTACCATATCATGGGCTAAATAAAATTTCCCGTTTCAGGATAAGATTTAATCTTAGGCCCCAGTGTTGGTCCTTTATTTGATTTACAAGTACCATAAAATTTCTAATAGAGCCCCATGCTCTAATGAAACCTGTCCCCATTTTTTCGGAGGTTAAAATTGACCAAAAAGGGGGATGGGGTTTTATTTTAGTAATTTTGAGGCCCAAATAGAATTTCTACAGTTACCAGAGGGGACATAAAACTGCTGTTGAGACTTAGGTTTTAACAAATTTAGTTGAAAAAATTCTAAAATATTCATAATTGACAGACATTATAGCCTTCAATTCATCTGATAAACAATTCACTGACTTGCAAAAGAGAATTTTTCCATCTTTTAAGTAATTGACAGACATCATAGCCTTCAATTCATCTGATAAACAATTCACTGACTTCCAAAAGGAAATTTTGCTATCTTCAAAAAGACAAGGTTATATAGATTGCCTGCAATAAAGCACTTTAACCCTTGTCATGCTGGATAAATTTTGGCTAAATATTTTCATCAAAATCAAAGTACTCAAAGCACTGAATGCACTAAATGTAATTTGGTATTCATCTCGAAAATTAGAATTTTAAGCTTTTCTGGTTTCAAAAAAGGAAACCCAGGTGGTATAGACAAAGATCAGACTGCATATATGTGCAGGCCGATCTTTGTTTATACCTCCTGCCAAAGCAGGAATATTCCGGGTTCAGCATGAGAAGGGTTAAGTCAATAAATCATATCTTTACTTGGGTCACTGCTAGGCAATGCTATTTCAGTTATTGAACTAAAATGTACTATAACAAACATGAAACATTGCACTTTCCTTAAATTAAAATGTGAACAAATTTAAATGCACAAATTTCTCAAATGATTTTGCAGAAAGATAATGATTTCCTGAAGTTAAACATCCCAAAAGAAATAGAAAGCATTTAAAGTTTTAAAAACATGCATCTAGAGTTGCATGTATCTTAACCCTTGTCATGCTGAATACATTTTGGCTAAAAAGTTTCATCAGAATCAAAGGGCAAAAAGCACTAAAGTACCAACTGTAGGTCAATTTTTATTTGAAAAACTAAATCTATTCACAATTCTGGTTTGAAAATGAGAAAAAGGTGATGTAGACTAAAATCAGACAGCATGTGCAGACTGATGTTTGTTTATAGCTCCTGCCAAAGAAGGAATATTCCGGGTTCAGCATGACAGGGTTAAAGTTAACACATTCTTTCAACAGAGATCATGTATTTCATACAGTTTAAAGAGCAATTCTTATAGTGATTTATCAAAGTATGTGAATCACATAACAACATCAACCATTAAATACATTGATATGATTTATATGATTGTTTAGAGGAAATTTGCCGCAAACTAAAGGGAAAAGGGCCTAAAAGACATAAGACTTATTTTTTTTAATTAGACTAGAGGGCCATAGTGGCCCTAAATCGCTCACCTGAGTTAACAGTCTTAAGATCTGACCCCTTAACCTAGTTTTTAACCACACTTGACCCAAACTCAAACCAGACAGATTTTTAAGACAATTTTAATCTGGCTAATTCTCTGGATGATTGGGCAAAAGATATGGCCTCTATAATGTCTACAAGGATTTTCTAAGATTTGACCCTGTGAGCTCATTTTGGACCCCATTTGATTGAGTTGATTGAGCAAAAATATGGCTTAAAGAGTGAGTGTCTACAAGGTTTTTTCTAAAACTTGAACCTGTGTCCTCATTTTTGATCCCATTTGACCATAATTCAAACTTTACCTTGACTTCATCAAGACAGTCAGTCTGACCAATTTTCAGGTTGATTGAACAAAAAATATGGCTTCTAGATTGTCTACAAGATTTTTCTAATATTTGACCCTGTGACCTCATTTTTGACCCGGCTTGACTCAATTTCCAACTTGTCCAAGATTTCATCAAGACAATCATTCTGACCAATTTTCAGGTTGATTGAGCAAAAAAATGGCTTCTAGAGTGTCTACAAGGTTTTTCTAATATTTGACCCTGTGACCTCATTTTTTACCCCACTTGACCCAATTTCGAACTTGTCCGAGATTTCATCAAGACAATCATTCTGACCAATTTTCAGGTTGATTGAGCAAAAAATATGGCTTCTAGAGTGTTTACAAGGTTTTTCTAATATTTGACCCTGTGACCTCATTTTTACCCAACTTGAACCAATTTCAATCTTGTCTGAGATTTCATCAAGACAATTATTCTGAACAATCTTCAGGTTGATTGAGCAAAAAGTATGGCTTCTAGAGTGTCTACAAGGTTTTTCTAATATTTTTGACCCTACTTGAACCAATTTCAATCTTGTCTGAGATTTCATCAAGACAATCATTCTGACCAATTTTCATGTTGATTGAGCAAAGAATATGGCTTCTAGAGTGTTTACAAGGTTTTCTAATATTTGACCTTGTGACCTCATTTTTTACCCCACTTGACCAAATTTTGAACTTGTCCGAGATCTTATCAAGACAATGCATCTTTTACCTAAACCTGAACCTTCCAAAGCTGCAAAATTTCCTTTTCAAAAACTAAACTGAAAAATAGGAAAATCGTAGTAAATATTACAGGTTTCCAACTGATTCTTAGTAAAATATAACATCGGAACCCAGCAATCTATATGTCCATTTCTGAAAGGTAGATTAAAATCTGTCATTCATAATTTGAATTTATGCACAACACTACTGACAACGCTGTAATATTCCGAAATTCTCCTGTCAAAAACCTCGGAGAAAGTTTATAAATTGTTTCATTTCTTACAGGGGGTCATCTTGGTCGATTATTTTGTATCTTTTAAGTTTTCGCACAACTCGTTTTCTCCTTTTTGAAGATCAAAAAGAATTCACATTGTTTCAGTCTTATTTCAACAATTTGGGGTCCAAAGGACGCTATAATTAAGATCAATTGGGTCATTTTGTCAAGTTCCTGCTTTAGATGTATATAGACTATTTCTTAAAAGAAATTATCTTGTATTTATATGAATTTCAATTGAATTAAAAAAAAAACTAGAGGCGCTTGAGCGCCTGATTCGCTCCACAGGCCTGAATATCCAAATAATGACTATTAGAAGATGATAAAGCTGTTTAAATGAGAATTGAAGTGAATGAATGAGTGAATGTTTATTTCAAGTAAATAAGGGTCATATGCTGAAATATTTCTGCATAAAAAACTCATGATCAGTGAATAACAAAATTGACCTCTACCTGTTACACAAATATTTTTCATTTAATCACAATAATTTTGTGCAGTCTGATAATGGGTCACCTAAGGATCATTCTAGTGATATTTTGTTAAAATCCAAATATAAGAATTTCAAAACTAACAGAATGTTACTGCACAATATACTGGTGTTGGTCTGCAAAATTTTGATTGTAGATCTTTCCACTTTTGATTAAACACTACTATATGTTACTTTACAATTCTTTGTCATCATAACAAAATTCTAACTAATGATAGTAAGAAGTGAAAAATATTCAATCCAATTTATTTATTTTATTCTGTCCAATGCCTTAGAGTGCAGTAAACTCAACTCTGTCTACCCCACTCTGAATGTCAGGAGGTCAGAACATCATTTTACACTCTGTGCAGATTCACCCTTCGTTCAATTAAACTCACCAATTCTGAGTGGGTATTCTCAGGCTACTTATTTCAACTAATGTTTCTATACATTTGAATTTCAACAAAGGTTTTGTTCCTTCTAATCTATTAAATTCAACACTTCTAGAAAAATTCATCATTGAGAAGATACCAAAAGCGTGACCAAATATTCACTATATATGTTATAATACCCTCTGACCTCCGCACATAAAATATATATTTTTTATCCGATCACAATAATTTTTGCTATACTGATAAAGGGTCACTCAAGTATCATTCAAGTAAAATTTGGTTGATATCTAACGATTAGATTCTGAGAAAATGATTTTCAAAGTTTTCACTATATAACATATAGAGAAATGACCTCCGCCCATAAAAGAAATATTTTTCATCCGATCACAATAATTTTTGCTATACTGATAAAGGGTCACTCAAGTATCATTCATGTAAAATTTGGTTGATATCTATCGATTAGATTCTGAGAAAATGATTTTCAAAGTTTTCACTATATAACATATAGAGAAATGACCTCCGCCCATAAAAGAAATATTTTTCATCTGATCACAATGATTTTTTGTAGGCTGATAGAGGGCCCCTCAAGGATAATTCATGTGAAGTTTGGTAAATATCCATCAATTAGTTTCTGAGAAAAGCCACCTATTACCATATATGGAAATTAGCCACGCCCACTACAGCCATGATTTTCAACCGATTAAAAATCTTTGAAGGAATCTGATAGAGGGTCACCAAAGGAACATTCCTGTGAAATTTGATTGGAATCCATCCAGTACTTTATGAGGAGAAGATTTTTAAAGTAAAAGTTTACGGACGGACGCACAGACGCACGGACGCACGCACGGACAACGGACACCTCGCCATGACAATAGCCCGCTGGCCTTTCGGCCAGTGGAGCTAAAAAATGACTATTTCAAGTAATTTTGATTTTTCATATATAATGGGAATTAGTTGAAATAAGGCTTTTAGACCAAATGAGAAATCAAATGTTTAGGCCAAATGAGGTTAGACCAAGTCAGTACACCCCAAATTGAGAGCTGTTCTCTGGTTAAAGGTAAAGAAAACGCTGATTAACATATTGACTATTTTGGGGCTCAACTTCAGGATAGAATTGATGCTTGTTAGAAATAGTCTTTGATTCTTTTCTGGAGTAGCCTTTGATCCCCAGTTTTTTTACTTCTCTTTCCATAAATTCAAGGCAAATGCTCAAATTCAGTCTCATAAAAATGAATGTTCGTATTCGAAAATCGTATTCGAATATTCGCGGGAAAAAGGAATATTTGGAATTCGTTCCCATCCCTACTTTTAAGTAAATAAACTTGATTCTGTATAAATTTAGAGCTAGATTATGTAATAATATAATTGTCTTTTTGGGGCTCAACTTCAGGAAAGCAGTAAAGATTGTTTTAAACAGTCTTCAATTCTTTTCTAAAGCTGATCCCAAAGGGGTCTTTGGAACTCACATCAGATAGTTTTGAGGGTCCTCACAGGTTACTTATTTGAGAGTGTCATTTTTGCAAAAACCTGCATCCCTTAAAACCCTGCATTCCCACACAATCCAACATTCCGATTCACTCTTAAAATAAAAAATATGCAATATACATAGTGCGAAAAGAAGAAATTGCTTGTGCCAAGCAGTTTCTTCATTGTCCACAATTTTTCTTCCCCCAAATGTTAAAGATTTTTAAAAATTAATCAACTAAAATTGTCGTCTGCATCTTTGAAATTCCAAAACTTTGTCATCCCGTAATGAGTTAATACCTACGCAATCCAGAAAACTTACCCAACAACTGAAGCTGTGTGATAAATGGGGAATGTCCATTCTGTCCCAGCTCAATGTCTTTTAAACTCGGGTCCTCCGAATAAGATCGAATGTGTCCTGCAAATAAATGATAGGGTTAGCGTAACATTCGATGGCTAATGACATTGATTGGCTCCCAGCTGTAATCTGTCTAAATAAATACAGGACGGAATCTGAAAGTTCCAGATTTTATACTGACAAAACAAAATAGGATTTGATTGTGAAGCATCTATCCAGGGGTCATTACATACCATTGTCAGTGCCTATATTGATGGCTGACATCATGAAACAGTTGTAACTGCCTATATGTTTATAGGTAGTTACAACTGTTACAACTGTTTTGCGCTGAGCCATCCATATACTTATATGCACTTACAATAATATTGTGCTGACCCATCTGAATTTCCAAGTTATTACAACTTCTCACATCAAAATACCAAATGCTCACCGTTAGGGAGCATAAAACTAGTGTTTAATCTTATCACAAAGAATATGTCTGTATGAATATTATTTAATGTATTGAAAAAATTCATCATCTATTTATCACAGATTTGTAATTAAACATAAACGGCATTGAAAAATAACCGAAAAATAAAAGATTTTAAACCATTTTTTTTGGAAGGGGGGGGGGGCATAATCATTTGTCTACAAGTCACATTTCAACACAGATTTGTTTGTTTTTGTTTGAATGGGGTTTTACGCCACTTTCACACCACATTCATGTCACAGGGGCTGGAGCAACACTACAATTACTTTCTAGCCTCCAGCTGCTAACCCAAATACAATAGGTTTACAAAATAATCAAGCAATTGGTGGGAAACATATAGTCAGAAAGAAAGAGTGCCACCATCGGGATTTCTACACAGAACATCAGGGCTTAACCCTTGTCATACTGAATAAAAAACCTTGGCAAAGTAATATATAAATCAAAGTGCTGAAAGCTCTGTATTTCCTAATTGTGATTCAGCATTTGATTTTGAAAATATAATGTCTGAAAATTTTCTGGTTTAAAAAGGAAAATCAGGTTGTATGGACTAAGATTAGATTGCACAAATGTGCAGGCTGATGTTTGTCCATACCTCCTGCCAAAGCAGGAATATTCACGAATCAGCATGACAAGGGTTAATTTGTTGTAACATAACATGACTGACAAATTGATAGTAGAAAAGCTGATTTGAAATGGTTGGTTAATACCGCAGAAATCTGCAAGAGATATTTCTGACAAAAGGTTGCCACAGAAACAGTATGGTCCACAGCACATTTCTGTCAAACTGTCATGGACTCAAAGAAAATGTAACTGTTGTTAGACAAGCATGGTTCCGCGATGCAGAGATTCAGTGAGTGACTGGCAAATTATCGCTGCAGATCTGATTTGCTGTTTGAAAACATTTCTGGCTTTTGTTTTAGCAGAATCAATGTACGATTACAAGTTTTGCTGATCATGATTATAAGATGACAAAAATTTGTTTACTTGACAGAATTTAACACAGATTGGGGCAACTTAGATGTTTCACATCATTTGAAAAGGATTTAACATGCCAGTGTCCCAATGAATATAACGTTTTAATCAAATTGCCAAGTTCTGGACACTTAAACCAGCCTGGCACAGGATTTTCCAACAGCAGATAATTCAATTTTTGTTGGGTCCATAGAAATTTACAAATTCTGATTGGATGAAAAAATAGTTTTATCTATCAATGAAAATTATTTTGAACATACAGCTATTTTTTAAGCTTCTACACAAAGTAGTCCGATCAGAAATTAGTTTCCTTTTTTACAAATCTTTAATTTTATGCTTTGTAATATTATATTAGAAAAGATGAAGACAGGGGCGTGGAAATACAGATTTTCTCTACTTGTCCCTGGACAAGTAGAAACTGATTTCTTACTTGTCCAGGATCAAAATGAACTTGTCCACAAAAAAGTTGGTAGATAAATATTGAGAACATATTGATTTTAATGAAGAAAATGCTGTAAACCAGCATTTTCTTCATTAAAATCAATGTTTTCTTCCCTTTTTTACAAACAAAAGGATGACTTTTCTCCTAGATCATTTAGTACAGTATCAAGATTTGCTCTGGTATCTACTTGTCCACGGACAAGTGGCCTAGAAAAATGTACTTGCCCACAAGTAGAAAAGCCCATGTCGGACAAGTCGGGCATGGGAATTCCACACCCCTGGATGAAGAGAATAATTGATTTCATTGAGGTATGAAATGAAAAACCTAATCTGTTATATTAATCCCCTTCGTCTATTCATACAGTGTGATTAGGTTTTTAAGTTCATGAGTTCTGAAATGTTGCAGAACTCATAATTACTGTTCTATTACCTTAAATCATGAAAGAAATTTAATTCCATTTTCAACCCTTAATGGTTTCCCTCTAAAAATTAAAGAAAAAACCTAGAAAATTATTAAAGTATAATCAGTCTGTCTTGTATCATGCAATAACATCATTGATTACTTAAACTTAGACATTCTCCAATAGATGCTCTGAGAAATTTGTAAAACATTGCATTGTTTCTTCAAAGTACATTAAACAAGAGGACCATGATGGTCCTATATTGCTCACCTGTGTATCTTTATCCAAATTAATTATTATCAAATTTTCCAGCAAAAGCCGTAATTGTACTTTCAAGACTTGTGGTCTCAAGAGTGTTAACAAGAATATTGTCATCAAGGCCCCTTTTCCAATGATATGACACAGGTCCTTCCTATTTTCAAAAGGGTTCATCCTTGTGACTAAACAAACATTCTGACCAAGTTTCATGAAGATTGGACAAGACTTGTGGCCTCTAGAGTGTAAACAAGAAAATTGTCATTTAGACACATTTTCCTATGATAAGGCATGGATCCCTCTCATTTTCAAAAGGGTTCATCCTTGTGACCTGGCAATCATTCTGACCAAGTTCCGTGATGATTGGTTCATATTTGTGGCCTCTAAATTGTAAACACTTAAATTGTTGACGCCTGATGACGGATGACGGACAATGCACAACACCTGACAGACGACAGACATTCAATGATCACAAAAGCTCACCTTGAGCATGATGTGCTCAAGTGAGCTAAAAATTAAGTCAGTATGTGAAGAGGTTTATATGATAAATGAACCATTGAAAACATTTGACCTACCATGCAAAAAAACATCTGGGAACTTTAATAATAATGTAAAATAAATATGTGGAAAAAAGATTGTTTCAGGTGTTTTACAGGAATGGAGATCAATTGATCATTTTAGATTCAGAACATCAGCTAAATGTGTCCAACTAGGATCAACATCTTTAAGCATAACTCATAATTATGGTCCCTTTTCGTATGACAGGTCACATAATATTATTTTAAACTTTTCAAAGAACAACTTGCGACAAGCCCATGAATAATTATTGCCCTTTTGCTGTTGTCTTATTTTTCCTGGACATGAATAAATGGTTTAAACCTATTCATTTTACATAGATTGGGAAACAAGTTCTTACAACTTAGATTAATCCCTCTCGATTTCGCTTCTTGGAAAATTCACCAGTACTGGCGCCGAAAGTGTGGGCCAATGAAAGAACCTGAAGATCGATAGCCGCTCCCTGGAATCGAACTCAGGACCTTTGGGTTGAGAGGCCAACGCTCTACCTCTAGACCACAGACACCACACATGAATAAATATGTTTCAGGCCTAGCAGTAAAGTGCCATGGCTGGTTTTCTCATAGCCCAGTTATGTTTTTGACTTTTCAGACACTTTAATAAGCGCATGATTGATAGAAATGAGTACTGATTGACATTTCAAAATACTTTATGATTACAATCGCACATGGTGGATAGCTAGACAATATTACGATGTCTGGCCTAGATTATTGTTGTATGATTTAAACATCATTCCTAAAATATTGATCTCTCATGGGGCAAAACTTTGCAATTGCGTATAATGGTATATATAGCCTGTCGGTCCCAAGCTTTTATCTTTACCCTTGAAAACAGAATCTAGCATGAGACTTTCTTTAGTTTATAATTCATTCTTGAACTTCCAAAACTAGCTATGATTAACCTGCACAGTTATTAAGTCTAATCTTAGCATATTCCATATGCCTTCTACTTGTTTTGGGGGTTTTTTTGGTTTTTTTTAAGTTTGTCAAAAAGTATGCGGGCAGACTCATAGATATGTTCAATTACTAGAAAATATATTAAGAATCTAAAATCTAGCAGGATAAGGGTTGAAATTGTGTATTAATTACAAGGAGAACCAAATTAATCCCTCTTTTTATACTTTTGAACTCCCTTGTCAGAAATCCTGATTTTGCGGTTGGCAACTATTTCTTGAAACACTTTGCTGTTTATAGAACTCTCAGCCTACTTATGAAACAAACAAGTTGAGTGGAGTTTAAGATCACTGTATGGACATGAAGGTTGATCTTTGTCCATATTCTGTCAGTAAATTTCCTGTTTGTGTGTGAAAAAGGTAACAAGAGCTTCGTAGAGCGGCGCATATATGCCCGAAGGGGCTTGTCAGTAACCTTGGCTTGTCAGTAACGTGAGCTTGAATGATAGCTAAAAATTTGCAAACAGACAACTGGTGCCATAACATTTAAATATGAAAATGTATTTAGTCCTAAGCACAAAAAGACAACCTACAGAGTCATTATGGCAAGTTTCCTTTCATTCCCATCCATAATGTAGGAGAAAATGAGCCGACAAGAAATTTTGTTTTTCATCAACTCAAGGGCAGATAATCCAAGATAACTCTAGAATAACTGGAGCATTTTGAATTGAAAAGTCTTATGCAAAACTAGACATCAAAGTGAGTAATTGTGTCTAGTTTCAGCTCATTTCAATTGATAGTTTAGGAGGAGTTGCACACAAAATAAAGTGATTTTCGTTTAATTCAAGGGCAGATAATTCAAGACTCAGGATTGATTGGAACGATTTGAATTTCAAAGGTCTCATGCACAACTAGACATCATAGGGAGTAAATGTGTCTATTTTCAGCTCATTCCCATTGATAGTTTAGGAGGAGTTGCGCCCACAAAAAACAGTGATTTTGGTTATATTAAAGGGCAGATAATTCAAGATTTCTCAGGAATGACGGGAGCGATTTGAATTTCAAAGGTCTTATGCACAAATAGACATCATAGGGAGTAATTGTGTGAAGTTTCAGCTTAGTCGGGCACACAAAAAATTGCTAACGGACGGACAGACGGACGGACAGACAGACAGACAGACGGACGGATGACCGAGGCCATAACATAATACGACCCTTCGGGAGTTTAATAAATAAGAAAATAATTTACAAAAACAAACTTAATTTCTAAGAATCTCCCAAGAAATCAAGATATTTTCTAAGAAACTCCCCACCATTGTTAAGGGACGATTGTAGAACTTCCTAGTAATCTCCAATGTGACATTAATAAATGTTCAAATTGTCCTATTGAGTCAAGAAAGCTGCTTATAGCGGCACATCGACACTTCCACTAATCACCCGTGCAATGTTGCGTAAACTCTTCTACGCCTGTCAATTTATCACACTTAACCCTCGCTGACATATCGACATATTTCCGAGACGATTTCGTGTTGAAAAATATTTTTGATTAACTGGAAGAACATTCCACCAAATATAGTTGTGTGGTTATCCGAATATTCTATAATCTTTATTTTTCTTTCATATTTTGACGAAATTGTCTGCCATGTGTGATTTTTATGCCACCTGAACAAAATGATGAACCATAGCAACAGCTCGGTAAATAGCGATACATCGCTAGTGTTATGTTGTTATATAGATACCGACTGTAAATAAAATTTGTATTTTGTGTATGTATGTATGTAGCTCAGCGCAAACAGTTGTAACTGCCTATAAACAAATAGGTAGTTACAACTGTTTCACACTGAGCCATCGAAATAATGTCCACTTTTATGCAAAAAAACCCCTGTAAGATCAGGACTTATATCTTTTGAAATGAGAAAGAAAGATTATCTCCTTTTTTAAAACAAGAGGGCCGTTGGCCCTGGGTCGCTCACCTGAGAAAAAAAGCTTCATTACCTAGGTATGTCCATGCAACCACAGAAAAAGAGATTTTCACTTATTCAATCAGATAACATTTGAAATAATCCTTCCCCTCCCCTTGCTCCTCCCCTGGTCATTATTTATTTAAGCTTTTTTCATAAAAGGTCTGTGGTCAGCTAATCTATGCCAGATATACAGGGTGAGCCTGAGACTTTTAAAGTTTTCTTTAATGAGTTGATCAATCCATGTCAAATATAAAGGCTGTAGGGATTCAAAATTCTCAACAAAGCACTCCCCCTCCCCAAGATGCTCTGCACCTGGTGAATCTACAGTCATGATTTTAGCTAATTCAATTAATGTCCATATGCTGATCACCCATACCAATTTTCAAGTCAGTAGGACTCCTGGTTTATTAGAAGAAGTTTAAAGATTTCAAAAATGATCTAAAGTACTACCCCTTCCCCAAGACACTCAGCACCTGGTGACCCTACTGTCATGATTTCAGCTATTTTTATTAATGTCAATATATTGATCACCCATGACAATTTTCAAGTCTGTAGGCCGGGTTCCTGATCCATGAGAAGAATAAGGTTAAAGATTTCAAAATTGATCCAAAGTACTACCCCCTCCCCCCTATTGCTCCGCATCTGGTGGCCCTACATTCATGATTTGAGATATTTTATTTTAGATCCATATGCTTATCATCCATGCCAATATTGAAGTCTGTAGGGCTCCTGGTTCATTAGAAGATGAAGGTTAAAGTTACAAAATTTTAACAAAAGAACTACCCCCTCCCTCCCGGTGCTCCGCACCTGGTGGCATTACAGTCATGATTTTAGCTATTTTTATTAAGGTCTATGAGCTGATCCTCCATGCCAATTTTCAAGTCTGTAGGGCTTGTGGTTCAGAAGAAGAAGAAGGTTAAAGATTACAAAATTTTCACAAAAGTACTACCCTCTCCCCCCTGATGCTCCGCACCTGATGAATCTACAGTCATGATTTTAGCTATTTTTATAAAGGTCCATATGCTGATCATCCATGACAATATTCAAAACTGTCGGGCTCCTGGTTCTTCAGAAGAAGAAGGTTAAAGATTACAAAATTTTCACAAAAGTACAACCCCCTCCCCCCTAGTGCTCCGCACCTGGCAGCCCAACAGATATGATTTTAGCTATTTTTATTAAAGTCTATGAGCTGATCATCCATGCCAATTTTCAAGTCTGTAGGGCTCCTGGTTCCAAAGAAGAAGAAGCTTAAAGATTACAAAATTTACCGAAAGTACTACCCCCTCCCCCCTGGTGCTCTGCACCTGGTTGCCCAAAAGATATGATTTTAGCTATTTTAATTCTGGTCTATGAACTGATCATCCATGCCAAGTTTTAAGTCTGTAGGGCTACTGGTTGAGAAGAAGAAGAATTTTAAAGTTTTCTTAAAATTTCAACTTTTGTTGCCATAGCAACCAGAGTTTTTTCATGGATTTCAATTCTTTTAGCTATTTTTGAAGGGGACCACCTAAGCAACATTTCTGTAAAATTTGGTGTTAATAGGCCTAGTAATTTAGGAGGAGATGTCGTTTAAAGAAATTATTGACGGACGCCGGACGACGACCGACGGACGGACGCCGGATGAAAGGTGATCACAATAGCTCACATGAGCACTTCGTGCTCAGGTGAGCTAAAAATAGAAACATCTAACAAGAAGCCCAAGAGGGCCTGTATCGCTCCACTGGCTTAAAAATCTCAAGATTTGAATTAGAGATATTGAAAATAGAAGGTATTGAAAGTGAACAGCATTCTGAAGGAATTCAGACTTTTTCTAAGTTGAAACTGACTTATGAAGGAATGAACTTATTTAACTAATATGTAAAATTACAAAGGGAGAAAACTATTTAGATATCGCTTTGAAACAAGAGGACCACAATGGCCCTAAACCGCTCACCTGAATTTTATTGATCCAGTGGATCTCATCCAATCCAAATTTCTTGATCAACTTTAAAAGGGGGTCAGCCGAGGAACATTCTGGTAAAGTTTCATTGAAATCTGCCTAATGGTTCAGGAGGAGATGTTGTTCAAAAGATTTCATGGTCAAAATAAGCCCCGCCCTGCAACACCGATATTTGGGGGTCAATCCCAATTTCTTGAACAACTTTAGAAGAGGGTGACCCAAGGAACATTCTGGTAAAGTTTCATTGAAATCTGCCCAAAGGTTTAGGAAAAGATGAAGCTCGAAGATTTTGGGGTCAAAATAAGCCCCACCCTGCCATGCCCATATTTGGGGGTCAATCCCAATTTCTTGAACAACTTTACAAGAGGTTGACCCAAGGAACATTCTGGTAAAGTTTCATTAAAATTGGCCCAATGGTTCAGGAGGAGATGTCTTTCAAAGATTTCAGGGTCAAAATAAGCCCCGCCCTGCCACGCCCATTTTTGGGGGTCAATCCAAATTTCTTGAACAACTTTAGAAGAGGGTCACCCAAGGAACATTCTGGTAAATTTTCATTGAAATTGGCCAAATGGTTCAGGAGGAGATGTCATTCAAAGATTTCGGGGTCAAAAAAAGCCCTGCCCTGCCACGCCCATATTTTGGGGTCAATCCAAATTTCTTGAACAACTTTAAAAGAGGGTCACCCAAGGAACATTCTGGCCAAGTTTCGTCAAAATCCACCCTTTGGTTTAGAAGTAGAAGATGTTTAAAGAAAAGTTTACGCACGCACGAACGCACAACAGACACATTGCCATGACAATAGCTCGCTGGCCTTCGGCCAGTGGAGCTAAACTTTTTTTTTTTTTTTTAATTATATTTAGTGATTATCTAGTTGTGCAAGTTGTCGGTCCCCTGGGTTTGGGTCCTGCTGTTAGCCAGTCTGTGGGTGTTCTGAATGCCCATGGTAACGATTTTTTACTTGAAATTATTTATTGCAGCATAAGCCCCTTGGGCCCTTTTTTTCTTTGTCAATGTTTAGCCAGTCTTTCTTTTATATCTTTTCTTAACTTTGGTCTGCTGTATTGATATGTATCTTCCTGAACAGGAGAGAACAGGTATGCCAGGAGACGTGGGTCCAAGACCTCTCCTGCGCCATATCGTCCATCGGGATGATACAGCAGACCCTGATCGAGATTCCCGGTCATGTGGTCCACTGTTTTTTAAAAATTTCTGTGCAATATCCTGGTCACCGAGCGTCTGAGCAGGGGCCCTACAACATAGGGGTTCATCGCGGTGGAAACTATATTCCACCTCGATGGTAATCTCGTGGGGTACTCGGGGGCCGGGGGTTGGGGGGCTATTCTGGCCGGGTCTGTCTACCTTTTTAAACTTTTTACCCGATTGGGACCTTGTGTTGGGGTGTCTCTGGTGATTCTCGCATCCTAGAAGTCTTTTGGCCAAGCCCCTTCTACGTGATGTGGGCCTTACACCCGGAGCACCAGGCAGGGGGCGTAGCGGGGCCTGCCCGGGGGGGGGGGGGGGGGGGGGGGGGGGGCGTACTATGCAATCTTGCTACCGGCGGAGGTCCATCCATCACAATCTTGGCTCCCTAATTCCTTCAATTGACACTCCTGCCCCTCAAAAAAAAATCATATATATATTACAGAGCAATTCAGGGTGGGTGCGTTGACCGAAAGAGTCGTGTGAAGATAATATCGCAGGCTCTCTCCTAAGACGCACTCATCCCAACCCTCCCGGCCTCAAATCCCAAACTTATAGAAAAAAATAAAACAAGAGGGCCATAGTGGCCCTTATTCGCTCACCTGAATTAACAATCTGAAAAAACTTTTTCTAAGATTTGACCCCTTGACCTAGTTTTTGACCTCACTTGACCCAATTTCAAAATTGTCCTAAATTTCACCACACCAAGATCGTCATTCTGACCAATTTTCAGGTTGATTTTCAGGCTAAAAAAAATGGCCTCAAGAGTGTTCAAAAGGTTTTTCTAAGATTTGACCCCATGACCTAGTTTTTGACCCCATATGACCCAATTTAGAACTTGTCAGAGATTTCATCAAGATAATCATTCTGACCAATTTTCAGGTTGATTGGGCTAAAAATATGGCCTCTAGAGCGTCCACAAGTTTTTTCTAAAATTTGACCCCTTGACCTAGTTTTTGACCCCACTTGACCCAAATTCAAACTTGTCCAAGATTTCATCAAAATAATCATTCTGACCAATTTTCAGGTTGATTTTCAGGCTAAAAATATGGCCTCAAGAGTGTCCACAAAGTTTTTCTAAGATTTGACCCTGTGACCTAGTTTTTGATCCCACTTGACCCAATTTCGAAATTGTCAAAGAATTCATCAAGATAATCATTCTGACCAATTTTCAGGTTGATTGGGCTAAAAATATGGCCTCTAGAGTGTCCACAAGGTTTTTCTAAAATTTGACTCTGTGACCTAGTTTTTGACCCTATATGACCCAATTTCGAAATTGTCAAAGATTTCATCAAGATAATCATTCTGACCAATTTTCAGGTTGATTGGGCTAAAAATATGGCCTCTAGAGCGTCCACAAGGTTTTTCTAAAATTTGACCCTGTGACCTAGTTTTTGACCTCATATGACCCAAATTAGAGCTTGTCTGAGATTTCATCAAGATAATCATCCTGACCAATTTTCAGGTTGATTTGGCTAAAAATATGGCCTCTAGAGTGTCCACAAGGTTTTTCTAAGATTTGACCCTGTGACCTAGTTTTTGACCCCATATGCCCCTAATTCAAACTTGTCCGAGATTTCATCAAGATAATCATCCTGACCAATTTTCAGGTTGATTGGGCTAAAAATATGGCCTCTAGAGTGTCCACAAGGTTTTTCTAAGATTTGACCCTGTGACCTAGTTTTTGACCCCATATGACCCAATTTCGAACTTGTCCGAGATTTCATCAAGATAATCATCCTGACCAATTTTCAGGTTGATTGGGCTAAAAATATGGCCTCTAGAGTGTCCACAAGGTTTTCCTAAGAATTGACCCTGTGACCTAGTTTTTGACCCCATATGACCCAATTTCAAACTTGTCCGAGATTTCATCAAGATAATCATCCTGACCAATTTTCAGGTTGATTGGGCTAAAAATATGGCCTCTAGAGCGTCCACAAGGTTTTTCTAAGATTTGACCCTGTGACCTAGTTTTTGACCCCATATGACCCAATTTCGAACTTGTCCGAGATTTCATCAAGATAATCATTCTGACCAATTTTCAGGTTGATTGGGCTTAAAATATGGCCTCTAGAGTGTCCACAAGGTAAATGTTGACAACGGACGACGCACGACGCACAACGGACGACGGACATCAAGTAAACCCAAAAGCTCACCTTGAGCACTTCGTGCTCAGGTGAGAAAAAAAAAAACAAATCTGTCTGCTTCATGAGGTAAAAGGGACATAACCTTGGTGAGAAAAATGTGTAAATTAGTCTGTCATCCTGGACTTAATTAGTCTGGCATCTTTAACTTAGCATTTATCTTAATTTCATTGATTCTACTAATCATGGGAATCTTAGTCTGACCACACTGTAGGATTAGTCTAGACTTGTTTTTAGTTCACCTCTATATAAGGAGGAAGGGTTGATGGTGATGTCAATTTTACCTTTAACTCTTTCCTGTTTTACAAAATTTTAGACCTGTCCAAATTCAAAGGTTTTGCAGACGAAAATTTAAAGTGCATTTAATTTGAAAAATAACCATTCAGTAGGGTAGAAAATAGTGTGGAAACAGAAGAAATTGCTTGTCAGAAGCAATTTCTTCTTTTTTCAAAATGTTTTCTCAATCATAAAATCACAGGCACATAAAAAGCAGGTATTAAACAGCAAAGCGTTAAGATAGCAGACCCATTAGAGTTCAACAACATTTCAAAGTCATTAGGAAACCTTGCTAAACACTGTTAAAGTTTATTACTTCTGAAATGTTGTGGAACTAATACAGGTCCACTACCTTTAGTATTTTAATGAGCTCCTAAAGAAAAAAAATTATTGATGGACTACTGTTATGGGAATATCAACCAACCTTTAAACTAGTTTTGAATCAAATTCTCGTAAGCAAAAACAAAGTTTTAGAGGTAATTGGATTTATTTTTTTCATTCAGGGGTGGAGTGATTAACCCTTGTCATGCTGAACCCGGAATATTCCTGCTTTGGCAAGAGCTATAGACAAACATCAGCCTGCACATATGTGCAGTCTGGTGTTAGTCTACACCACCTGTTTCTCACTTTCAAACCAGAATGGTCAATAGATTTAGTTTTTTTCAAATAAAAAATGACCTACAGTTGGTACATCCACTGCATTTTGCCCTTTGGTTTTGATGAAAAAATTTAGCCAAAATTTATTCAGCATGACAAAGGTTAAAGCAAAAATAAAACAAACAAGAGCCATGTTGGACATGGGCATAAGTCCCCTACCGGCTTTGTTTGTCTCAATGTTTTCCCACGCCAATTCTATCAGGGACGTCAAAACCAGGTCTTGTTAAAGGGTTAAACAAGACTTACATGAGTTGTTGTCTCTGCTGTGCCCACTATACAATTCATGTAAGCAATAGACAGATGCAAGAAATAGTATCAATAACAGTTACCTTGTCTGATCGAAGATGTTTTTCTTCAGTCTTGTTGGTAAGAAATGAGAACTTTCACTGGAGGTGATTAATACTGCTGCATCACCACCCTGACTAACATGGCTTATAAATTTTTTTACATTTTAAAACAGGTTTCATCAAGTTAACTTGCTTAGTTATTAAGTTATTGCAGGATCCATTTTTTGCCATATTTTCAATATTTCCGTTACCATAGCAACAGCACTTTTTGTCAAAAAACAAAGATAAAATGATGTGCATAATCTACACATTGCCATCTAGTCATATACCAAGTCTCATCAAATTAGCTTGCTTACTTATTAACTTATCGCAGGATCCAATATTTTTTGCCATATTTTCACTATTTCCGTAACCATAGCAACAACAATTTTAGTCTAAAAACAAAAATAAAATGATGTGCATAATCTACACATTGCCATCTAGTCATATACCAACTTTCATCAAAAACGCTTGCTTAGTTATTAAGTTATCGCAGGATCCCATTTTTGGCCATATTTTCACTATTTCTGTAACCATAGCAACCTCAATTTAAGTCGAAAAACAAAAATAAAATGATGTGCATAATCTACACATTGCCATCTAGTCATATACCAACTTTCATCAAAAACGCTTGCTTAGTTATTAAGTTATCGCGGGATCCAGATTTGAGCGGACAGACGGACAGACAGACGGAGGGCAAACCTATAGTCCCCTCCGGTGTGAACACCGGTAGGGGACTAATAAAGTTGGTGGAGAAAGAAGCCAAAATAGTAATGACAAAGAAATATAATTTCAAAGGGAAATATCTGTCATGGAAAATTATCTTAAAATCAAAAGGTGTCAAAATGAGGTAAAAGCTCATGCATTAAATGGAATATCTGATTTCAGATAAGACGAGATAAGCGATGAAAATTTTGAATTATAACAAACACCTGATTAAATTACCATACGGTAACTGATTGAAACTTCCTGCAACTGCAATGTACCTGTCAACCATTTTTTGGATTATAAAAGAAGGGAAAACAAGTTTATTCAATGGAAGACAGGAATGTCCTGAAAACAGCAACTTTTTAAAAGTTTTGACCTTGACAGATGACCTTGATCTCATCAAAAGTCCCTGACCTTGGTATATCTGCAGATGCCTATCAAGAGATTTATTACCATGCCAAATATAAGCATTGAATCCTGAATAGCCTTGAAATAAATTGAAATGTTAGGTTTTTTAATAAAGTTTTACAAACAAACAGAGATGGACAATTATAAAACAATATGTCCCCTGATCTTATGGATGTGGGGGCTTTAAGAGATTAGCAAATGAAGGGTCACAAAATGATTACATTTCGAGGAAGTTTAATCTTGCCAAATAGTTCAAGAACTGATTCTTAAACATTTTAGAAAATGAAAAAGTTGTTTCTAGGACATTTAATGGCAGAACTAGTTCTTGAACTTCTAGGACTTGTTCAAGAACAAGTTCTAAAACCTCAATAACTAGTTCTAGAGAAGTTCAATAACAAGTTATAGAAGTTACTGAACTGCCATTTAACATTAAAGATGACATTCAAGAACCAGTTCTTGAGCTTTTTTTACATTCTAGAACATTCAAGAACGAGTTCTTGAGCTTTTTCACATTCTAGAACATTCAATAACCAGTTCTTGAGCTTTTTTTACATTCTAGAACATTCAAGAACCAGTTCTTGAGCTTTTTCACATTCTAGAACATTCAATAACCAGTTCTTGAGCTTTTTTCACATTCTAGGACATTCAAGAACCAGTTCTTGAGCTTTTTTCACAGAGGTAGGGATAGACTGACATGCATTGACACGGGGACACAACAATAGCCCTTTGACCTTTCAGTTAGTGAACCTTAAAATGAAACTCAGCTTTGCATGTAAACTAACATGAAAAATTAGGCTATCATTTTTTAAACATTTACACACACACAAATATTTTGCATGCATGGCATATTTTTTGTAAAAAAAAGTCTTACTGATATGAGTTTCCTTTGGAATTTTCACCCGTAGAGTAGTTTCAGGAGATTTGTGATCGTAAACACGCTCCATTTTCACAGCCAGTAGTCCAAGGCACAAAAGAAGGGTGAAGGTCAAAGTCACAAACCAAACCCAGTATGGAATAAGAGTCTTGGAAATGTTTTGAAATGTTCCGTGCATTCCTATTGGTGGAATCTGGTCACCATGGAAACCATAGCCTTCTGTGTTCTCTAAAATTGAAGAGTTGTCAAAGGGGCAGCCATTCTGAAAATAGAAATAGATTTTTTCAAGTTTCTATCATTAACTAAACAATATGTTTATTTCATTTTATCTAATTTCGAACTGATTGTAACCTATCTCCTTTTCAGATATCAGGATGTTTACAGGACGGAGTTTTTTGCATACAATTTTCTATGCAAATATGGATGACTTGTAGATCTCATTTTGGTGATTCATCAAAGGAGAACTTGCTGAACTGAATATCAACTAACAAACTAGAAACAGACTCAGATGCTCCCTCAAATACTTGATTTTCACCAATGACCTATTTGACCTTAATTCATGATTTTGATCTTATGGTATCCCCACAATTTCTCTTTGCTTGACACTAATCTTCATGAAGGGGAACAAATGTACCAAGTTATTTTGAAATTCATCCATAGATGTAGAAGTAATGCTCTGGCCACAAATTGGACTCAACTATCTACCTCTACAAAAACACATGTACACACTCATATAACTCAAATACGGTATCGTGACTTGTAATTACAGTACAATTGTATGCAATCAATGAGTCAAAATAGCGAATTTTACTTGTACATGGACAAACTGGTCAATATAGACCGTCATTTCTAAAGAAATCTAAAATCTGCACACATTTTGTGTCCTTACAAGAAAATTTAACATCTACTCAAAACTAATGCTGAAAATAAGTGCCATTAATTATCAATTAATGATTATCTTTCACCCAATTTAATGGCAATATACAATCTTAATTAGCCATAACCTAATTGAAAGTACATCAAATATGAGTGCAAAAAATTCTTAATGATAACAATTACTTCTAGAAGCAATTTAACACTTAGCCATTGTGCATATATTTGAAAAGATAGCTGGATATAATAAATCATGGCAAATTCTATATAATCCATTGAATTTTCTCCAATAATTGAGCCTGTGCGTGACATTTCCATCAATTTCATGTTGCGTGATGGACAGATGTTGAGCAGCCTGCATAATCACGCAATGTATTAAAATTGGTCTTGGATTGATAACAGAGACATATTGTTGGATAAATCTATTGACTGCATAGTGAAGACTCTGATCAGACTGTGCGGCTGCACAGGAACGATATGAAATTGTTGGAAATGTCATGCCAAGTCTCAATTTTAAATCAGCATTCTTTTCTTAAAAGATGTTTGATACTAGATTTTACAGCCCTGTTTTAGGGTTAAAAATGTTTACTAAACTGTTACTGCTAATTTGCACATACTTTTATTAGCAAAATGGTATAGTATTTATAGTATTTTTTAAAAGTTTGCACAAAGCAGGTTCTATTGAACAAATAACAGAGGTACATTCATCATTTATGTAATTAATGAACGCAAAAAATGATTTATTTCATTGATACTATGTTTGGGGTTTAACAAGTTTACTGGGGTCTACACTTAGCGAAATGATATACATCGCTCTGGTATTTTACATGATGACAGAAATTGTTATGGTTTCTTTATCCAATGGGAGAGCTAGTTTGGCATTACATTTAAACGTGATCCAATGAGGTTGCAGAAGAATAGCTTAGCTTGCTTAACTAGGTGTTTTTTGAGAATTTAGCACACCTCATCTAATGGAGACAAAAAAAACAGCAATAATTAGAAATTAACATTTTGATTGCTATTAATCCTGGAAACAACTGTCACTTCCTAAATTTAATCAGGAATTTCCAGCGAATAAACTCGACTAATTGAATTAAATCGTGTAATAATGACTGGTAAGATGGAAAATATTGTACTAATGTGGGAGTTAATTAGGGGAAAATGATGTCAAAATCATATTGATGGACTCTTCCTATAATATGTTTAATCCCCACTGAATTAGTTTGTTGGTTTTGGTCATGTGCAAGCTTCAAGAATGTAGTCTTAAATACTTCTCACACGTAAGCAACATTTCTCTGCTACACACAAAGCTTTAGCAAGCACTTTACACTGAGATCAGTTTTAAGTTCATTTTCTTTGTTTACATGAGGTTTAATGCTACTTTCAACAATCTTTCAGTTAATCAGTTATACCGCGTCAGCTGGAGCACCTAAAATGGATTCCTGGTATTTCTCACACCATTACTACCATCACATATTTTCCTAGCCTTCACATGCTATCCCTCATAGGTCTGTGATTTTCAACCCATCAGTCGGAGACAAATAGTTGGAAAGGATGAATGCCACCCTCAGGGATCGAACCAGGGACATTTAGAATGATAGTCTGACATACTAGCATTGCGCTATGACGGCGGCCCCGTTTTAAATTCAAATAAAAATATACAATTTATGTATCTTTATTAATAAATTTTAAGGCTCCATTGCGAAACTGTTGTACATGCCAAAATTGTACACACTTAGGACAGTGTGTCATTAAGAACTAAAAAAAACTGATGATCTGAATAAAAGTTGTTAAAAACATTAAGTTTATTCTTAAATCAAGAAAAAAACCTTGTTGGATGGGAGGGGTTAATTAGATTGCAAAACTATCATGGTGAATCGTAAAAAAAGTCTGAATTACTTTTCCAGAATCAAACAAGATAAATAAAGTATGAAGACCTAATGCAACTGTTGGAACATTATTACACAACTCTTTGATCTCAGTTAATCGTATCAGCACAAAAATACCTAATCAAGTCAGTCTAGTTAAAGGTCAGCTAACACAAGTCAAAAATTGTTATTTCTTAATGAAACCTTATGATGTTTTAGCACTCATTTGAACTGTCTTGTCAAGACAATTCAAATGAGTACCAACAACATATGATTTTGGCAAAAAATTATCACGTTATTTCAGTTTAAAACCTTATTTTTACCCTGTTACTTAAGCTCTACATAGAGACTATTTCTAGCCTGGAATCCCTTGATGAAATCACAGAAATCATGCACAAGAATCAATATTTCCAAGAAGATTATAAATTTAATCATTCAAATGACAAATTACTGCGCCCTTTAGGAGAATATATGTCAACTACTTTACTGCACTGGAACATGAAGAAACACAAACATTGGAGGAGTGCTTATTATGAGAAGCTCAGATTCAAGTGATTAAGACATGAGACTGCAATTTAACCCTTGTCATGCTGAATCCAGAATATTCCTGCTTTGGCAGGAGCTATAGACATATGTGCACGCTGATGTCGGTCTACACCACCTCAGTCTGACTTTCAAACCAGAATTGTGAATAGATTTAGTTTTTCAAATAAGAATTGACCTACAGTTGGTACTTCTAGTGCTTTTTGCCCTTTGTTTTTGATTAAAATTTTTAGCTAAAATTTATTTAGTATGACAAGGGTTAAGACCTTACTGTGTGTATTAGGTTGTACAAAGCGAAGTTTGAATTTATGGTTGTATTTACTTCTATAGTCCTACATTAAATAATGGATATCGCATATTAACATGAAGACACTAAAATTCACCAATGCTTTAGGGAACAACAACAAACTAGAAAGCCATGAATGGCTTGATTCGCTCCACAGGCTTGAAATTCTTGTAATAGCAAATCTTAGTTTTGACTAGATTTTTATATATATTGGGTCTACTGATGTTGAAATGATTTTCAAAGTTTCCACTATATAACATTTAAAGAAATGACCTCCGCCCATAAAATACTTATCTTTCATCCAATGACAATATATTTTGGCTGCATGATAATGGGTCACCCAAGGATCAATCAAGTAAAATTTGAATGATATCCATCTATTACATTCTGAGAAAATGATTTTCAAAGTTTTCACTATATAGCATATAGAGAAATGACCTCCGCCCATTAAAATACATATTTATCATCAGATCACTATAATTTTTAGTAGACTGATAAATGGTCACCCAAGGATCATTGCTGTGAAATTTGGATGATATTCATCATTTACATTCTGAGAAAATGATTTTGAAAGTTTCCACTTTATAACATATAGAGAAATGACCTCCGCCCATAAAATACATATTTTTCATCCAATCACAATAATTTTACGTAGACTGATAGAGGGTCACTCAAGTATCATTCAAGTGAAATTTGGTTGATATCCATCTGGTAGATTCTGAGAAAATGATTTTCAAAGTTTCCACTTTATAACATATAGAGAAATGACCTCCGCCCATAAAATACATATTTTTCATCCAATCACAATAATTTTTGGTAGACTGATAAAGGGTCACCCAAGCATCATTCATGTAAAATTTAATTGGTATCCATCAATTAGATTCTGAGAAAACTCACTTTTTACCATATTTGGAAATTAGCCACGCCCATTAAATCCATGTTTTTCGTTGGATAAAAATTTCTTGAACAACTTTGAAAGAGGGTCACCCAAGGATCATTCCTGTGAAGTTTGGTTGAAATCCATCCAGTAGTTTCTGAGGAGAAGATTTTTAAAGAAAAAGTTTACGACCGGACGCACGGACGGACGCACGACGGACACAACGCCATGACAATAGCCCCAGTGGCTTTCAGCCAGTGGAGCTAAAAAATTCTGTTGTCTTCATTTGCTTGAAGAAAGGTTTTTTTTGTTTTTTTTTTTTCCTCGAGGATAACACGAAAAAGGGTCTAATGACTCTTATTTCCATCGTGGTCCTAACTCATTCTAGTTCTTATCCTACACATTGAGAGAGAGGCAATAGGTTCTAACCACTGCTACCCACTTTTACAGCTGGGTGGACTGGGGCCCTGTCTGTAAAGTGTCCTGCCCAAATACACTACCCGCCTCCGGTGGGGCTCGAACCCGCAACCACCAGGTTACGGGTCGAGCGCGCTAACCACTCGGCCAAGGTTAAATGATAGTTCAAGTACAAAAAATATTTGCCCTGGACAACTTGATGATTTTCATCAAATTATTATTGAAAGAATTGATCCTTTCTCTATATTAAAGACAATCAAATATAAGACCAACAAAATCAATTAAATAAATACATTTATTTTGAGCTAAGGCTGCATGATGTTGAAATCAAAACCTTGTGATGTCCATAGACTTGCACGAGAGGTTGAGCATCGGCTTTATGATCAAGAGTTAAAATACATTCTGAATTTATATGCTCTTATAGTGCAGTTTTATTGACTTGAATCTGACCCCTGCTATCTAGATGAATAAAAATCTGGTTATTCCTACTCGGCTTTGCACGTGCTTTCATAGGAATGAATAACAAATGATATTGAATGTATTATACATTTTGTTGATTGATAGAATATGTTGGTAATTGTTATTTAAGCATTTTTTCCACAGAGGTCAAATTCAGGTCAATTTAACCAGGCTTATACCTTGAAATGTGAAGTATATAACATGCAGATTCTGTCAATCAATTAAATGATAACATTATTTCAGATCAATCAACAATATTCCACCTAAACAGCAGTAGAGGCATGTCAAACAGCAGTAAAAATATCAACGTAGACCCGGGAAGCATGTTTAAAAGCTATAAACACTATCTTAACAACAGATGATTCCTAGATAATAGCCTTTTCAATCATGAGATAGTAGCAGATTTTTGAGCTAAAAAGGGTTAATTGGAATGAAAAAAGATTTCATTAATTGTTTTCCATAAATGAAATTAAGATATATGCTATGAAGAATCTTTTAAATCAAACACTTTTTTCAATTTAAAATTCAGAGGCAGAACTGAAAAGCATGTTTAAGAGCTATAAACATAGGGATCATACATTTTATTATCTGCTAAAGTAAGGGCTTCTTTGAGCTAATTGGGGGTTGATCAGGGGTTGGAATTCACCAGGGTTTTTTTTTCAGGAATTTAAGAAGCTAATACTCTTATATGTGTTGAAATATAAATATGTCAATTATAATTGAACATTTTTTTCTAATTATTCTAAAGGAATGAGTATATGACATCACAAAACTTTTAATTCAAATACAAGAAGATCTCAGAGAAGAGAGTTTTATTAATCAAAAAAATTAAACCCCTTGATATTTATTTACTTCAAATTTGAAACAGATTCCATATTGGTAATTCAGGGGTGTGGAATTCGCATGCCCGACTTGTCCGATACGGGCTTTTCGACTTGAGGACAAGTACATTTTTCTACGCCACTTGTCCGTGGACAAGTATATACCAGAGCAAATCTTTATACAGTACAAAAAAGATCTAGGAGGACAGATATCTTTTTGTTTGTATGAAAGGGGAGAAAACATTGTCTTTAATGAAGAAAATGCTGGGTTACAGCATTTTCTTCATTAAAAACAATGTTTATCTCAATATTTATCATTTCATTTTTTTTGTGGGCAAGTTCATTTTTATCCCGGACAAGTAAAAAATTGACTTTAACTTGTCCATGGACAAGTGGAGAAAAGTTGTATTTCCACACCCCTGGGTAATCGTAATAATTTCATTTACTTTTTTTTCAAACATATCTGATAATCTTGTTTCAAGAAAAGATTGTGCAATATCTGAGGAATATTCTCTTTTGACATCTCCTTTGTATTATAATACTTAGTATTCTATTTAAGATTGAATTTATTCTGTTGTGAAAACTGACTTATTTCTACTAAGTTTCTAACAGACATTAACCTTGAAACAAAAGAATTGTTCATGGGTAATACTGACAGGCATGATTTATGGGCTAAGATCTGCCAATTTTCAAATTTGTTTTTCCAGTAAACAATTTTCATTGTTAACAGTAAACGTTACAAAATTGGCAAGAATTAAAGTTTGCCATGCCAATGAAAGTATTTCAGAAACAATGATAAAGTAAAGACCCAGACTTATGTGTTTGTTCCGTCATAGAGCAAAACTAAAAAGTTGTCTTTTCAGGAAACAAATCAGACAGGGGCAGAGCTGTAACAGATTAAGGGGGTATTTTGGACTTATGATAAGAGTTTTTCAATAATTATTGCATGAACCCTATGTTGTGCATACTGTTTGGAATCGTCTAAGTGAGACAATTCCAAATGTGTACCAACAGCATAATGGTTTTAGTGAGAAATAATGATTTTAGACTCACTTTACCCCCTCTTAGCTGTATCTTGGCAGGTGCCTTTTGCAACTGGGTCTTAAACCCTTGTCCTGCTGAACCTGGAATATTCCTGTTTTGGCTGGAGGTAAAGACAAAGATCAGCCTGCACATAAGTGCAGTCTGATCTAGGTCCACACCACCTGATTATCATTTTTAAACCAGAAAAGTTTAGAAATAATATTTTTGAAATAAATACTGACTTGAAATAAGTGATTTAAGTGATGTCAGAACTTTTATATCAATGCAATATTTGCAAAGGCTTTTATTCAGCATTACAAGGGTTAATTCTCTTCACAACATGGGAAACTTACCATATTTCTCCTACTAAACGCTCCTGGGAGCTATACATAACATGGACAGAAAGCTTTTATTTAGTATGCATTTCTTAAAAAATCAATAAGATAGAATGTCTTTTAAGTGCTTTTCCTTTTAAATTTAGGTGAATTTCTCAATGATTGTTTAGGGGAAATTCATCACAATTTAGAGAAGAAGTGTCTAAAATTTAGGCATTTGAAGTGGGATTTCTTAGTAAAACAAGATGTGTTTGTGAAACATGAATGCCCCCGTAACGGCATTTTTTTCAAAGTTTGACCTTGACAGATGACCTTGACCTTGTCACATGACCTTGACTTTGGTACCAGCGGATGCAGATCATTGAGATCTATCATCATGCCAAATATTAGCTTTGTATCTTGAATAGGCTTGAAGATATTGGCAAGGTAAAGTTTTCGGGTTAAGTTTTCGGACAGACTGACAGACAGACGGATGGATAGACAGACGGACGGACGGACAGACAGACAGACGGACATGAGTAAAACAATATGCCCTTGATCTCTCGATGGGGGGGAATAAAAATGCAGGGTTGCTACTATTGCTGTTATTAGGAGAAACACGGTAAATACTTGTCATGTTAGAACCCAGAAAATTGCTGTTTGGCAGACAGTTAGACAAAGGTAGGCCAGTAGAAATGTACAGCCTGATCCTAGTCTACACCGCCTATTTTCTTCTTTTATATACCATCTTGGCTTACAAAAAGAAGTGTACTCTCCACAATCAGGATTGATTGATTACACAATTTTCAAACATTGTCATGCTGGTCCCGGAATATTCCTGCTTTGGCAGGAGCTATAGACAAACATCAGCCTGCACATATTGATGTGCAATCTGATGTTAGTCTACACCGCCTGTTTCTCACTTTCAAACCAGAACTGAAAGTTTTTTCAAATAAAAATGGACCTACAGTTGGTACTTTGATCGCTTTTTGATGAAAATTTTAGCCAAAATGTATTCAGCATGACAAGGGTTAAAAGCTGTTTTGAAGTAGGATTTTATCCAACATGACATCGGCTATGAAGTTATGTCTACGAAATAAACCAGAGGCGATAATGACACAGATTGCATGTCTTGGGTCGAGCCAGACATACTCTTTCGACAATTTTTACGATATGAAAATTGTCTCTCATTCAATATAAACACGATATATTATATTAGTACTTATCGTCTAGGCTTCCAGGAATTTGTATGCAGTTTGAATGTTAAATAAGCTAAGATTTCCAAGTATAGAACTCTTAAATCCTTCTCAAATCTGTAACCAGCCTTTTTTTATTACACCTACCCTGTGTTCAAGATGATGCAAATTATTTGCAAATTATACCTTGCTTTGCATGTGAACTTGCACGCGAGGCAGGGCACTATTTTGCAAACAGTTTGCACAGTTTTGTAATCCTGAACGCAGGGCTGTATCTCTGTCTAATTTATCATGCAATGTAGCCTGTATTGACCTGATATCACCAGCCTGATAACATTAATTGATTTAGGCAGTCTATTTTCAGAGACAATTTGCATATTCATGATCTTAAACAGAAGGACTTTCACCTGAATTTCTTTGATTGTAAGCCCCCAAAGAACAAGGCCTAAATTATAACATTGCTTCCAAATGTCCCAGATATTAAATACTGATAATTATTTCAAATCTTAGTTTGTTGATAAGAATATTTGAATCCAACACAAAGTTGCAACAGTGCTTATAATACAACTAGCACTACATGATGAAAATTATACATAAATCATTTTTATCAAAATTGGCCATTCAAGTTCATTCATTTATCTTTTCTAATTCAGCAAAGATTCAATGTAGGTTGTCAAACTAAGATCATAGGGCTTGGAAAATATCTAACCATCAGACATGTTCTAATATATAGTCAGACCTATTGCTGAGAAGATTTTATGAGAGGTCAATCTATCAGGATAACCTCAGAGTCTGGTATTCTTTATGTCTTTTACAGCCAGGTTATTTGTGAACAAGATGTTTTATTCCTGTTAAGTCATGCTCTCTACTGATTCCTTCTTCCTTGAGGTTTTAGCCATAATAAAGACTGCATTTCAACAATATTTCTAAACTGATGTCTTTTAAGGCCTATATGTATTTAATGAATATCTTTTCTCAGTTTAGATAATATTTGTGTACTGATAGGTGCTCGGCATAAAGAAATTCAATAGAATCCAAACTAAAACAGCCACTTAAGTCAGATTCTATTTATGGTAACATGCCTTATCTACAGATGATTAAGAGTAACATAATTTTGAGTCCCAAGTCTGAAATCCCTGACATTCCTTATGACTTAACTTGGGACATATACTTTTTGGATAATTACTAAGAGATAGATAACTATAATAAATGTCAATGTTTAGACTCCCTATTTTGTGTTTAAAAGAGCAGTTTCAGATCAGGAACACTTTCAATGAAATCTATCTTATCTTGGCCCAAAGCTACACAAAGGAACAGATACCCCCCCTTTTTTTATGGGGGGGGGGGAAGCGGGCAGAGGAGTTAAACTATATATTTCGCAGGTATTGGTATATATTAAAAAAATTCTTCAACAAATGAAAACTGTTTCATGCAAAGTCATCTAAGTATTGATGGTATTCATTTGAATTGTTTTATGGAGACCTGAATCCAAACAGTAAACATGACATGAGGTTTATGTTTATAATTAAATAAAAGATTCAAGCATGGTTTAAACTACCCTGTGCCATCTATACCTCTAGCTACAAAGCAAAAAATACATTCTTCCAAATTAGATAACAATACTTTTATAGACGTCATGAACAGCCTTGTGACATGTTTCATCAACAGACGTTAAGACATTGTGATTTCCCAAAGGACAGCATTAAAACTACAAACACAATAATTGAGAAAAGAAGACCTATTATGGTCTAGGTTGTCTTAGATCATGAGATTCTATTCTTATCTCAGAAAAGACTCTTCAAAATTGTGCATGTTTTAGAAATGTAGGACATTCCATAGATAGAAATTGCGGTACCTAAAGAGACCAAATTTAAATAACCATCACTGGTCCATTTATAGGTAAAAATCATACAGTATGGTGCAAGGTCTGATATTCAATTTACTGCACAATCTGTGAAATATAAAATCTGAATGAAGACCAACATTTGAGAAAATAAGACCTTATAAAGTTAACATTGTTTAAGAAAAAAGACCTTGTATAGTTTACATTGTTTTACATCAAAGAACTTATTTAGTTTACATTGTTTTAGATCAAGAAGACCTTATATAGTTTACATTGTTTTAGATCAAAGACCTTATATAGTTTACATTGTTTTAGATCAAAGACCTTATATAGTTTACATTGTTTTAGATCAAAGACCTTATATAGTTTACATTGTTTTAGATCAAAGACCTTATATAGTTTACATTGTTTTAGATCAAAGACCTTATATAGTTTACATTGTTTTACTTTAAAAGGACCTTATATTATTTTATTTTGCTTTACATCAAAAGAATCTTACATAGTTTACAGTGTTTTACATCAATAGGACCTCATATAGTCTACATTGTTTTACTTCAAAAGGACCTTATATTATTGTACATTGCTTTACATCAAAAGGACCTTATATAGTTTACATTGTTTTAGGTGAAGAGGACCTTACATAGTTTACATTGCTTTAAAAAATACCTAATATAGTTCACATTGTTTAACGTCAAGAGTACCTTTTACAAATACATTATTTTACATAAAGAGGACCATATTTAATTTACATTGTTTTTCATCAAGAGGATTGATTTGATTGAATAGAGTTTAACGCCGCTTTCAACATTATTTCAGTTATATCGCGGCGGCTGGAGCACCTAACAATGGATTCCTGGTATTTCTCTCACCAGTACAACCACCACATTTTTTCCTAGCCTCCAGCCGCTATCTCACATAGGTCTACGATTATCAACCCATTGGTGAGAGACAAATAGTCGGAAAGAATGAGTGCCGCCGTCGGGGATCGAACCCGCGAACTCTAGATTGACAGTCCGACGCGCTACCAACTGCGCTATGACGGCGGCTTTCATCAAGAGGACCAAGACTACTTTGTTTCTCATTAAAAAGGACCTTTTATAGCTTACTTTGTTTTATATCAAAAGGTCACCTAGTTTACATTGTTTCTAATTAAACAGGACCTTATATAGTTTACTTTGTTTCTAATTAAACAGGACCTTATATAGTTTACATTGTTTCTAATTAAACAGGACCTTATATAGTTTACTTTGTTTCTAATTAAACAGGACCTTATATAGTTTACTTTGTTTTAGATCAAGAGGACCTAATAATAGGTTTACATTGTTTTAGATCAAGAGGACCATATAGTTTACGTTATAAAACAAGGGTAGCTTTGTGAGAAATATTGATCTCATCTACTTTCAAAAGTATTCTTTCATTATACTATCATTATGCTATCAATTTACATGTTCAGGCCAGTTAATTTCCCAAAGGATCAGTCCAAAGTCTGACCAGTCTTTAGCTTTCATGTACTACAAAGAATGCTGCCCCTTTCTGTTAATAACAAAGCTGTATGTACAAATCATAGATTTTCAAATGTTTTTAAGGTGCTCATGCAGTGTTTCAATTGAGTTTCTGCTCTTTCTTATGTTTTAAAAAGATATCTAGGAAAAGAATAAACTCAACAACTGCACTACAAAGTGTCCAGGTCAAATTAACAATATCTACTCTAGCATTTTGATTTCCCAATGTACTAGACTTTCTGCTAGCAATAAATTCCCTCACAGTCAAAAACTAATAAAAGCTCATAAATAGGTTCTTTATTTCATCAAATTATGACATTTTATTTGGCCTTGCAGGGTCTTATTTACATACAATCATGTCTGATTTATATAATTAACCTTTCTGTTGAGTGCCAATGAAGGTTTCAGCGAGAAAAAAATCCAGACTTCTTCAATACATGCTATTCTACCTGTGGACGAAAAAATCTGTCTATGGACAAGTAAATACCAGGGTAAAATTTGGAATGGTACTTTACAAATAGATCTAAGACATAAGTTACCCTTTTGTTTGTATAAAAGGGTTAAAGAAAACATTGTTTCTTAACATTTGAAGAAAATGCTGGTTCCAGCATTTTCTTCTTTAAAAACAATATTTTCTAAAGTTATTTATTTCATTTGCATGCATACAAGTTAATTTTGAACCAAAACAAGTAGTTCTAAATCATGATATGACTAGACACAGGTGAAGAAAAAACATATTTCTACGACCCAGAGGTTGTATAAATTATCAATATATTAATTTTGACAATGGCACTAACTAAAAGTTTTAAATTAAAAGGTTTCAGGTGGAGTATCTCCTTATTTTAAAATTATTGGTACTATTATTTCATCATTACATTAAATTTTATGTTGACTGATAGTTTACACTAATTCTGCATGAGACAAGAGGGCCAGAATGGCCCTCCTAGACTCACCTGAACTATATTGTTCCAATAGATATTTAAATATTCAGAAAGAAAAAATAAATGGTCTGTGTAAAGTATTTTTGTTTCTTTTCTGGCAATGTTTTTCTATTTGTAATGAAAACCTCCAGGTAGGATAGAGGGAAATGTTTGGTTTGGAATATCAAACAGTCTGCTGAAATCTACAGGTTTTCTGGAGTTGCAACACAGCATTGTCTTCGTAACTGGCAGTTGGTAACAGTCAAGACTCAAAATAGCAATAATTATCCCCCTTGATAGCATAGGTTGCTACTTTCAAAAGTGATCTTATGTGCCGAATTTCAAGTGATAATTGCCTTTAGTAGAACCACAGATATCACAAAATATTAAAGGTTTTGCATTACAATTAAAATGACGACACCTGAGCTAGGCTGTACCAATTCTAAGGGTTTTCTCCATTACCAGCCAAGCTTATGAGGTTAGGAATTTGAATACCTAGATATTGCAGCACCAATCCTTTGTAAAATTGATTGAGCGTGTGCATGACATTTCCAACAATTTAAACAGTGAGACCAGACAGCCACATAGTGCAATTAGAACATTGCCTAATTGGTACTTTTGAGACGTTGTATACTCACAAAGGATGTAGTAAAGACTCTTGTCAGCAGTGTAAGTATGCAATGGCTGCCAAGAGACTTTGTTTTGCTCAATTTTGAAATTGTTGAAAATGTCACACACAAGACTCTATTTTTGTCTCCCAATAAAGGGAGGGTGATGATAAACCTAAGCCGGATAAGTAACTGGAGCCATTTGCAAAGGATGTTGATTGATATTTTTGGGGTAAGAAATACCATGGAGACATGCTTAGGTGCCTCTTAGAGTTTGCTGCAATTATCATGCTGAATATATTTTATATATTTCAATAATCTTCAAACTGTCCTTAAACTTAGGGATCATTATGACTGCAAGGTGTTAGTGTCACCCCTTGAAATTTAAGTATTATAAACCCAAAATTTCAAATTCTAGAAGAATCTTGGTATACATGTTATTAACTTACTTTGATTTTCATAATCCACTTAAAAGGTTTAAATTTATAATGCAACTCCACAAACAATTAATAACCAAATGAAAACTATTACATGAATTATATATCATATTAGTGAAATCTTTTAATCCTATTATTTCCAGTTAAAGTCCAAAAAGACCTATGGATTAACCTCATTAGTATGTTTTGTATCCATAAATCAAAAGTCTATGTTACTTATACCAGAGATGTTAACATATGTAAAAGCTAATGATGATGATGCCAATGCTACTGTGAACAATACTATAGTTTTATCCCAAGAACAGTTGAATACATTAGGAGGTTGGCACAGGACAACTGCTGTCATTCTGTCAAGCTCCCAATTTTAACATTTAACCTTAAATTGAATTTGGAGCCATCAATAGATGTAGGGGTAATTGCCTGGACAAAACAAGACAGTAGGACTGACTAACAGACAAACACACCAACGCTGAACTGTCTTTCATTGTTATAATTGAGCCTGTGCATGAGATTTCCAACAATTTCAAATATGCGCAAAGCAAAGACTCTGACCAGCCTGTGCATTCGCACAGTCTCACTAGAGTCTTCACTGTGCTCTTAGTAGATAGAAAAGGTCTCAAAGTATCTGTAGACCATCAGGTAACTTTATATTCACAGTTTGCGTCTCTAAATGTTTTTACCTCACGAGGATTTCAAATTGTTGGAAATGTCGCAGACAGGCTCAATTATGTGGGCTAAACAAAAAAAAAACCCTTTGTTGTGGGTATTAATACTCAAACAAGCCAAGAATATGTTTTAATGTTGTAGAAAATATTTGAATCTGAAATTCAAAACAGCCATCCTTTAAGATAAATTTAAATGAAACAAATGTTTTACCCAATGAAAGAGGAACAAAATTAATGGCAGCCTTTCATACCCATTAAACTTGTGTATTCTGATAATGGCTTGTAAATGATAGCGCTGATGATCCATAACAAGTTTTAACGGTTGTTTGTCAGCCGATAATTAAGACAACAACAGATAACAAGCTTCACTGAATCTCTATCGAGCCTGTTGAACTCATTTCAACGGGGCAATGCAAAGCTGTTGGAAGTGTCTATACAATGTATAGACACTTACAACAGTTGTGCATTGACCCTACTATTTAAGAGCGGACAAACAAGCATTAAGTGATACTCATCTTCAATAGCAGTTTTATTGTTCTGGCTTAACCAGGTGCATAAGGTCAATAAAAACAATCAATCAACATGTTTTGATATGCTTGATCTAATTACAAAGGCATCAGATTCTTTTTTTTTTCACTTGCATCAAATTGAATTATTTTCATAAGTTTTGGAATACTCTTTGGATTAAAATTTTCTGTTTGCACAAGCAAAATTACTAATTCATAGGAAATCATTTCATTCACAATTAACCAATTTCAAATGAAATAATGCCTTGTAAGACTTACGCTGAAAATAATCTGTTGAAGTTCAAAAAACAAAAAAGGTCTAAAGAGGGACCAACAGATGGATAGAACAGCTAGACAGGTCAATTGAATGGACAGACGGACATGAAGACACCAGTATATCCCCCCATTATTTTTGTGGTAGTTGTGGGGCATGAAAAGTAAGAATGCCTCTGTAAATGCCATGAAGTGTTGTCCTATGTAAGCATGTCTTCATTCAATAAATATTTATTCCATTAATCAGAAATGTTGTTGTTTGAGAACTATTTTACAAATATTTTCAAAATTTCTCAAATATGTTTGACTTTGATGATTTCTAAAAGTATGAATTTTAGCTCCACTGGCTGAAAGCCACTGGGGCTATTGTCATGGCGTTGTGTCCGTCGTGCGCCCGTCCGTGCGTCCGTGCGTGACTTCACAGGAATGATCCTTGGGTGACCCTCTTTCAAAGTTGTTCAAGAAATTTTGATCCAATGAAAAACATGGATTTTATGGGCGTGGCTAATTTCCAAATATGGTAAAAAGTGAGTTTTCTCAGATTCTAATGAATGGATACCAATTAAATTTTACATGAATAATCCTTGGGTGACCCTTTATCTGTCTACCAAAAATTATTGTGATCGGATGATAAATATGCATTTTATGAGCAGAGGTCATTTCTCTATATGTTATATAGTGGAAACTTTGAAAATCATTTTCTCAGAATGTTATTGATGAATATCAACCAAATTTCACTGGAATGATCCTTGGGTGCCCCTTTATCAGTGTACCAAATATTATTTTGATTGGATGATAATTATGCATTTTATGGGCGGAGGTCATTTCTCTATATGTTATATAGTGGAAACTTTGAAAATCACTTTCTCAGAATGTAATAGATGGATATCAACCAAATTTCACTGGAATGATCCTTGGGTGCCCCTTTATCAGTGTACCAAATATTATTTTGATTGGATGATAAATATGCATTTTATGGGCGGAGGTCATTTCTCTATATGTTATATAGTGGAAACTTTGAAAATCACTTTCTCAGAATGTAATAGATGGATATCAACCAAATTTCACTGGAATGATCCTTGAGTGAAGCTTTATCAGTCTAGCAAAAATTATTGTGATCGGATGAAAAATATGTATTTTATGGGCGGAGGTCATTTTTCTATATGTTATATAGTGGCATTTTTGAAAATCATTTCAACATCAGTAGAACCCAAAATATCTTAAAATCTAGTCAAATCTTAGATTCGCTTTTTCAAGAATTTCAAGCCTGTGGAGCGACTCAAGCCATTCATGGCTTTCTAGTTATATTAGACCTCAATTAGGGGCAACTGTACCATAAATTTATGAAGCAACATCAAGTATCATAATTAAGAGTCCACTACATTTCTGCATGGAATCCAACAAAGAGCCTAAAGGTCCCATGACAATCATTGTGATCCATTAAGTACAGAGGCATGTGTGGTGAACTTTCACCACATGGACTTTAAACACAAAGAAAAGAAGAATTCAAAGTTTACCTTTTTATAATTCTATCCCAAAAATCCACAATTTTAATTCCACATTATAACATAACTTCCGCTCCTTTCCGAATCGCGTCCTATTGTATTTTCCTCCGAACATTAAACTTCTGATGCACATCGTGTGCGCTTTCCTTTTATACCAAAAAACATATTCCCGCCAAAATGCGGAAAGCACGTGAATTTACTCAGATAATTTTACTCTGACATAAAAGGAGGATGATGATTCGGACAGGAGCAGAACATATCAAAACAACATCTGAATGACAACAACAACAATTACTAATTCAATTCGTGTACTTCACGACACTCCCGAGGAAAGAGAAAGAACATAATCACAAATAATCCTATGTAATGTCTATTTGTCGAACATAAAATAATCCTGTTCTACCGAATACACTGTGCTAGCAAGTTCATTGTCTATGTAGTTTGATTGTTTAGTAACAGTATACGTTGTGACTTCATATCGAGTCCTCACAGATACCGGGACCTCGTGTGTGGTATGAACGTCAACGTCAGTAGATACATTTAGTGTAGTGGCAGTGGACGCTTCCGCGATTGTAATGTTGTCCTCGTAGTTTTCGTAGGCATCGGACTGACCAGAAGAAATGAGTTCGTCGACACTAATAGGGCTGTAATGTGCATCGGTGGTTTCATATGCCCCATCCAACTCCATAACCATGTCCAACACGCTATCATCATCGGATATATCGCTGTATTGAGTAGTTGCTGGAGTTTGTTGACGGTCGCGACACGTTGCACTTATTGCCATTTCTCCGGCCTGTTGTTTGGGTAAATTGTGGACGTTAACCAAATGAATCTTTAAATTCGAACGTCTAGTGAATGTCTTCACACACAACGAACAGTTCCATTTATACTCAGGAGAGTGCTTTTCCTTCACATGTCTCGTCAAATTTCGTTTTTTAGTGAACAATTTATTGCATGTGTCACAGCTGTAAACCATCTTTACTGTTAACGATAGGAGTCCGAGTGGTAAAGTCTGCGTAAATTAAAGCACAATTCACCCGAGTTGCACGTGCAGCACGTGTTTTTACTGTATACTTTATACACTTTGCTCCTTTGGATTTACATTGCTCCTGTGACCCATATTTCGTAATCACTCGGCACTCTTCGGATAAGTCCGCCTATTTCATCGCGGGAGCAAAATTAAACGGTATCTTTATTTTTTTTTTTTTTTTTTTTTCACTTTTAACACTGATTTTTGCGAGAACTTAATCTCTTCGTTTTTGAATAATAACGACCCTCCCAGCCGAAAAAAATACACCATACACTTCGGTCGCTGTTTTACTAAAACACAACACATATTTGGAAGGAAAATGTTCAAAGAATCACACACAAAAATAATCACAGTTTCACTGAAACACACTCTATTTACACTTATTCACTGATTGTTTATCTAGAAACTATTCATTTTTATATAAATTTTGTATTCGAGTATTTGCTTGAATCGAAGCTTGTCTTTTTGAACGATTCTCTCTTGGTTCTTCAGTTTTTTCTACTGGTTTCTCAACTGTAGATGTCTCTTCAAATCTAGCAGAAGTTTCTATCGGGTATAACAAACACAATGGACGACCTAAAATATTTCCGGACGAAGTTCTTACTTTTGCAGATCGTACACAACCATCTTTGCTTGTTACTAACTCTACGATTCTACCAAACCTCCAACATCCTCTTGGTACTGCATCCTTTATCAGAACAACGTCGCCGACACTTGCACTGTCTACTGACTTAACTCGACAACTCTTAAACTGCCTTTGAGACCTTTCTCGTAAACTTGTCAAGTACTCCTCTCGCCATATAAGCCAAAACTTGTCGAGAAGCTTTTGACCCTTTTTCCAAATGCCGAGTAGTTTGTCCGCAGAACTGTCTTTCAATTTGAAATCTGGATCGTTCTCCATATCTTCATGATCTGATATTCCGATTTTGGGATTTAGACATGTAAAGTGTCCAGGAGTGATGGCAAAGGTAGAGTTTATATCCTCTCCTACATAAATGAGCGGTCTGGAGTTTACAACTGCTTCAGCTTCTTTCACTATGGTATTTAATTTGTCACGGTCTAGAAGGTTTCTTCCTATTGCTTTCCTCAAAGACCTCTTTATCAAGCCCACCATCCTTTCGTAAAAACCACCCATCCACGGAGCTAGTTCCACAATAAAATTCCACTTGATACTTTCATTTGCACAATAGCTCTGAACATCTACACCCCTTACGATATCTCCCCAAACTAGATCAAGAGTTTCGCTTGCTAGTTTAAACTGCATTGCATTGTCACAAATTATTTCCCTGGGTACACCACGACAAGCGATGAATCTCCGTAAGCAATTCAGAAATGCTTCTGTTGACATATCTGACACTAATTCCAGGTGAACAGCCCGGACAACCATACACGTAAACAAACATATCCATACCTTTTTCTGTTGATTGTCTTCTTTTATGTACATCGGCCCCATGTAATCTATACCTGTGCAAGAGAATGGCGGTGCTTCGGAAACTCTATTCCTTGGCAAAGGAGCGAACGGTGGCATCTTATATGCCCCTCCCTCTAACCGTCTGCATGTTTGACACTTGTTTAATACTTTTCTCACTGTTGCTCTTCCTCGAGGTATCCAGAATCGTTGACGCAAAACGCTTAAAGTTTGTGAGACTCCGCTGTGTTGACATTTTTGATGAACGTATTCGATCATTAGTTCAGTGAACCTGTTTTCACGAGGTAAAAGTATAGGCTGTCTAGCTCCTTCAGATAAACTTGAATTTTCTAATCTTCCCTTACAGCGTAAGATCATTGCCTCGTCAATGTACAATCCTAATTGAAGTGAAAGATTGTTCTTTTTGTTTCCATTGATAGCTTCAAACACATCTTTAAAGTTACTTCTTTGCACGTATCTTATCCACATCCCTTCGGCCCTATTCATGTCTTCTGGTCCTAACATTCTTGAACACATCTTACCTTTGAATCGATCAACGTACTGTAAAGCCGTTGCTGTCACTCTTAGCAATCGTTTAGCGGTTGAATATCGTCCAACGTCTATATCCATTGGAGGTCTAAAAGGAAAACATTTCGATTCACTAACTGTATCATCTTTCTGTTCATCATCGCCCTTTTCTGTCACTTGGGACTGTAATTCTGTTTCCTCTTTCGGATCGTCTGCTTGAACAATATCTTTCGGCCACTCTTTTTCTTCTTTCCTCAACCATGTTGGACCATTCCACCATAATCCATTCTCTTTGATACTCTCCAAATCACAACCTCGACTGGCTAAGTCAGCTGGGTTTTCAACTGATTTCACATAATGGAAATTGACGTCTTCGTGCTTTCTAATTTCATTCACTCTGTTTTGTACAAACACTGGCAACTTCTTGCTTGTAATGATCCATTTTAGCACACACTGTGAATCGGAGAATAAGACGCTTTTGTCAACTGAGATACACAATTGCTCCTTCACAAATGAAAGACACCTAACACCAATCACAACAGCCAACAATTCAAGTCTTGGTATACTTGTTGATGTCGTTGGATTTAATCTTGACTTGCTAAATATCACCTCTGCATTACACTGTCCCTTTACTATCTGCACTAGGTATACTACAGTGGCATATGCCTTCTCTGAGGCGTCACAAAAACACACAAGATAGTTCAGGGATTTGAAATCTTGGTTCACCACACATCTACGCACTGATATATCTGAAACACCTGTCAAATCTTTACGAATATCTTTCCACGTCACACTATCTTCTTCAGATAGTTCGTCATCCCAATCCAGATGTTTGCTCCATAATGTCTGGAGAAAGAGCTTTCCCCTAAGAACAATCGGGGATAACAATCCAAGGGGATCAAACACACTTGCTAACTGTTTCAAAACATGTCTCTTTGTTAACACACTCTCTGTTGATTTTTTGGTACACGTAACTCTCAAGTCGTCATTCTTCGGATTCCAAATAAGTCCTAAAACTTTCACACTATCATCTGTAGCTCTATCTGGTTCTGGTATATGGTCCATCACTTCTTCACTATTTGAAACCCATTCACGCAGGTTCGTACTTGCTTCTGAAAACATCTTCTTTGATTGTTGGTAAAGTTCAACACCTTCGGAAACAGTATTTGTTCCGGTGATAACATTGTCCATGTAGATATCTCTCTTAATTTTTTCACTCATTTCCGACTTATATTGGTCCAAGTGATGGTTTACTGTAGCACTCAGCAGAAACGGACTAGATATGACCCCGAAAGGTACTCTGCAAAACCTATACTCCTGTAAGTTGTCGTAGGAGAATTGACGGTTTATATCCTTCATCCACAGAAATCGTGTCACATCTCTTTCACTTGGCTGTAAACATATCTGTAAAAACGCCTTTTCGATATCCGACACTATTGCAACTTTGTTCAATCTGAACCTGAGTAGTATTCCACACAAATCTTGAAGCAACACCGGACCTCTGTACAAGCTTTCATTTAAACTTTTGCTTTCTGGTTTTACCTTCGCAGATGCATCATACACAACTCTAAGTTTTGTCGTTGATCTATCTGGTTTTATCACGGGATGATGTGGAATATAATGTCTTATTCCATCATTTTGACTTTCATCAACTTTTTCAATGATGTTGTTTTTTAGCTGGTCATCTATCACTGACGAATACTTCTTCATGATCTCGGATTTTGAATGAAGACAACCCATCAACGACTTCAATCTCCCTACAGCTAACTGACGATTACTCTCAATATTTGGATTGTCATTTATCCACGGCCATGTAACATGATACCTCTTATCTTTAAAAATAAGGTTATCTTTAAAGTTTTTCATTGCAAGTTCGTCATCAGAATCACGCGGGTCATCATAAATCCCTATCGATTCAATCTTCCAAAAGTCCTCCAGGCTTGGTTTAATTGGAATGGATTCATCTATGCACGTAAACACTTCTGTATTATGTATATTTGTTCCATACGTAAGCACTAACATGTTCACATCACTTACACTTTCACCTTGGACACTCGATCTTCCAGTCAAAATCCATCCTAGCCTAGAAGAGAGTAAATAGAAACCAGGCTGAACTTCAATTTTGTATCCCAAAATCAGGTCCAGGTAGTAATCATTTCCTATAAGTAGATCGATGGTACCGGTTTCTGTTTCAGTTGGAATGTTATCAGCTAGCTCCAAGTTTCTAGTCAGGTTATCAAAACCATCGTTGTCAACCAAATTCAAAGGCCTTCTTTGAATAGAACCTGTAATGTTAGGTACAATATTTGCTGTTATTTTCATGACATCTCCATCTTTAAGCACAAGATTAAGTTTTGTAGGTCTAGTTTTGACGGCCTTTACCTTTTGGCTGCCGAACGTTACAAGACGTATCTCCTGCTCCGATTCCCCTTTCAAATTTAAGGATTTTGCTAACTTTTCACTAATGTAGCTCCTTTGAGAACCTGAATCCAATAACAGCCGTATTTCTGTTTCCCGTTTTTCTTTGGGACATTGTATGCGAACTCTAGCAGTTTGCATCAGTACCATTTCGTTTGATGAAAGGAGCGCAGCTCCTTCAACTTGGGGAGCGAAATTAGGGCTTTCACACATCTCCTCCACTGTATTTACACTTTCTGTATTACTTATTTCACCGAATCTTTTGGGGCACAAACTCCTATGGTGCACATTCATTTGACTGCAATAAACGCAAGTTTTATCACTTTTACAATCGTTTGATCTGTGTCCTTTCTTCAAGCACCTATAACAGGAACCTATAAGACACTTTTTGCGTTCTCGCAAAGTTTTGAATTCTGAGCATTCATCACTCCAATGTAACTTCGAGCAGTATCTACACTTATTCGACCGTTTGTTCTTTCCACTGTCTCTGGCTTCTGTCACTAAAGCTTCGGATGTTGGACTTGAATATGCTCCTGCCCCAGTAGAGCTATTTACTTTATTAATCCTTTGTGGCGGGTTATCTCTTCTGACCTTTTCTGCCTTTTCAGAAGCAACAATGTATTCAGTCAGAATTTCTTTCAACTTTACGACAGTCCATTTAACATGCACGCCTTTCTTCATTTCTAAATGACGTATTACATTAGTTGGTAATTTTGACATTATCACAGACACAAATATTTCTTGATTTACATTTTGCCCTAAAACTTCAAGACTCCTGAGATTCTTATCTACAGTATCCATGAAATATCTAAGACCTTCAATAGAATCACTAGTTGGTTTCAAATTCACGATTCTGCTGTAATGCAAATCAATAATCTCCTGGGAATCTCCAAAGCGCTCCTTTAGCATTTCAACTGCAACGTCATAGTTTTCACGTGTAAGAGCTAAACCTGTAATTGCTCCCTTAGCTTTGTCTGTTAGTTTGCTCTTTAGATAATTGAATTTATCAATCTTGGTAATGTTGGTATTTTTATGAACTGATGTTTCAAAAGTCTGCCAAAACTCTAGCCATCTTAATTTATCTCCATTAAAACTACTTATTTCTAGTTTCGGAAGTTTGACTGAGTTCACTTCTTTTGGCTTAACACTAGCATGTTTCACAAACTCCTTTTGCAAGTCTAATTGCATTTCAAACAGTTTTTTCATGTCCATTTGAAAGGACTCCTTTGTTTCTGAAACAGATTCACTTGCAGACTTACTATCTTTAATTTTAATTGCATAACTTAATTCACTTTCAAGTATTTTCAACTTTGAGTGAATATCCAACGCATGTTCACACATTGTTGAATCTTGCGCAAGGATTTCTTCAGTGAATTCTTCATCACTTTCACTTATTGCCGAAGCGACCTTTTCCGACTGATTTTCAAGTTTTATTACAAGAGACTGTAATTTCTCTGAACACACTGACACATTATATATCAGTTCGCGAGGATTAGTTCCTAAAATATCCTCTTTAAGAAGACAAACTGCAGTCTCAATTTCTTTGCCTAATGCATTGCTGTATCGGGTACGAACACCCTTTAGATACTTTAAATTTGACATACTGAATGTAGAAAAGACAAAGTAAACTGAGAAGTCTAACGTTCAGAAAAAGCCAATGCTTAAATGAGTTAATGACGACAATGCATTCTAATAAACACACTCAAAGCACAACTCCTTATAGAAGGATAACTCCACAGCCACGTGTTAACTTTACACTTTAAACTAGTTCACGATTCCCGGGTTCCGGCGCCACATGAACTTTCACCACATGGACTTTAAACACAAAGAAAAGAAGAATTCAAAGTTTACCTTTTTATAATTCTATCCCAAAAATCCACAATTTTAATTCCACATTATAACATAACTTCCGCTCCTTTCCGAATCGCGTCCTATTGTATTTTCCTCCGAACATTAAACTTCTGATGCACATCGTGTGTGCTTTCCTTTTATACCAAAAAACATATTCCCGCCAAAATGCGGAAAGCACGAGAATTTACTCAGATAATTATACTCTGACATAAAAGGAGGATGATGATTCGGACAGGAGCAGAACATATCAAAACAACATCTGAATGACAACAACAACAATTACTAATTCAATTCGTGTACTTCACAACAGCATGTTCTGGTTGCTTGTAAATTGCACATGGTTCATGGCCCGTCAATCAATTTTATTGATAACTGCAGCAGACATTATCAGACCAATTTGTACCACAGTGGCAGTAAGTCATGTGGAATCAAAAGTCTCCGAGGTTAAATAAATTGAGGAAGATAAAGACAGTCCACAATCTGACGCCACTTCGGCCAAAATTTCCCCAAATTCGCTGGACAGTTTTATGGTTCCATGATTATCTGATAATTGCTTCCATGGGACTATTAAATGCATCATGCTGCCTGTTACAGTTGAGTAATTCTGAGAACTGGCCAATGACTTCTCCTCGTTCCAGCAGAGTAAACAAAATGCCATGGTCAAAACTGCTTGGGTAACAGCCTACATTGGATTAATCACCTATGATTTTCTGGTAAATCAAGATAATGGTCAATAGAGCAGTGGTCCAAAATGTTACAGTCTCCTGGCGTTAGATGGAGCAGTGAAGATGTCCGATTGCTGAAAAGATGTGATTCAAGGGATCAGCGCAAAACTATTGTAAGTGCCTATATATTTATAGGCACTTATAATAGTGGTGCACTTATCCCTCAAAGTGAATTAAGGCACTTAAATCCTTTTAGCACTGTAGTACCAATTTATTGTATTTACTTTCAGATGCAAATTCATATATGCCCTAAGAATGGGGCAAGAGTGAACCAAACCATTGATCTTTCAAATTGATGGCTCAGCGCAAAACAGTTGTAAATGCCTAACTGTTTTAGGCAGTTATATCTGTTTCCCACTGAGCCAGGGCTTAAAAATTCTACTTGTCCACTTGTCCTGCATGATTTTTTCCTTTATTGTCTATATAAGCAGGACGAGTGGATTTTGCAAAATTTCACATATGAAATAAATGTATCACGATATTTTCTTGTATAGAAGGACGAGTAGATCTTTTAAGAATTTTCAAGCCCTGTTTTTAATGATCTCTTGGATGAAAATCATAAAAAAAGTTTTTGCAGAAGCAAATATTGCCATGAAATTAACTCTCTTTGTTTTGATATCTTTGATAAAATCTGTAACCCATTATCCCCAGCCTTACACTCATTTTCCAGCACATTGATGGTCATTCCGGCATGAAATCGGACAAGGGCAATATTACTCATACTTCCATTATTAGATAATAATCAATGATCAAATCATCATCAGACAATAGCATGATGACAAACCATATATAGAAAGACAATAAAACTTCATGCCATTGTAAGGTAGTGGAACACTAATAGATCTGCATCATTTTTGAACTCATGATCTTTCACAATGTTGACACACTCTGGTTTCCCAATGATTTCTATAGGAACAAGCAAATTCGTTGAATTGACATCAAAATTAATGATAGATTATCTTCTATCTACATCAACTAAGTACTTGCATTTTCAACATTTAAATATTGTTTGATTTTATAGTGTAAATGAATGATAAATAACATGCTCATGTATTTTTCTTTTATTTCAAGTTCATCAGATTTAGCTGGGAGGATTACTCTACAGAGCTTTGACATAAATAATTCATCAAACTTCCTTTGGAAAGGTTTCACTAATCAGGGACAGGGACTCTAAATTTAATAGTCGAACCAGTAACCCCAACTATATGCCCATCTCCTCTTTGTAGAGAAGCTTTCTACAAACTTTCATTGAAATCCAGCAAATGGTTTCCAAGAAATAGCGCGGAAATGAATATTACTCTGTACATATATAGCTTCACCAATCAAGGGCATAAACTCTGAATTTAATGGTTGAACAAGATAACCCTGATGATATGCGCAACTTCTCCTTATAGTGAAGCATTACACAAAGTTTCATTGAAATCCAGTCAATGGTTTCCAAGAAATACTGCGGAAACCAATTTTACTCTGTTTGTATATAACTTCACATATAAGAGAGGCAGTAACTCTAAATTTAATGATAAAACCAGATAACCTGATGATATGCGCATCTCCTCTTTGAGATGATCTTTCCACAAAGTTTCATTGAAATCCAGTCTATGGTTTCCAAGAAATAGAGCGGAAACAAAGCACAGATTATGATAGGTGGAAGGACAGACGGAAGGACGGACTGACGATGCAAAATCAATATCCTCCCTGATGAATCTATCAGCGGGGATAAAAATCAGTTAAGGCTATTAAAGTTCCTTACTTCTGAATTGTTGTGGAACTATTTCAGGTCCACTACATTATAGACTATAAATGTTTGAATTCTTGCATAATTTGTAAAAACAAGAGGCCCAAGAGGACCTGTATTGCTCCACTGGGTTTAACATTTCCAGACTGGCATTAAACAAAGCTTACTTTGACTAAAACCATTTCTAAAGCTTCTTATGAACAATTTTGTAATGATTTACTGGGGTTGGCCACATTGGACCAAAATACTCAATCACAATTAACTTGCATACCCATCTTATTACCAACATAAAGGTGATTGCAATAAGTAGATAATTCAAAACACATTTTTTTGAACATTTTTAGTAAAGACAGAGTCATTCATACCAAGATTGAAATTACTCCAGTTGAATGGGGGGGGGGGAGATTTTTTGAGATTTCAAAGTGAAAATAAGCCCCGCCCTGCCACATCTACATTTATAGGCCCATCAAAAAGGTAAACTTTAGGAAAATTAATGTCAAGAATTCATTGAAATTGGCCCATTGTTACGGGAGCAGAAGATTTTTTGAAAGATTTTAAAGTGAAAATAAGCCCCACCCTGCCATGTCCATATTTGGGGATCAATCAAAATTTCTTTACTAATTTAAGAAGAGGGTCACCGAGAGCCACTTTTACCTAGTTTCATTTAAATAGGCCCATTGGTTTAGAAGGAGAAGAAGTTAAAAGAAACAAGCAAATTCGTTGAAATGATATACCCCGCTGAACATATTTTCATTGTCAATAGAGTTAATATCAAAATTAGTTACAGGATATCTTTTATCTAGTGACTGTCATCAACCTATAGTTTTCAAGAAATAGAGCGTAAACGAATATCACTCTGTATGTATATGGCTTAAACAGTCAGGGGCAGTAACTCTAAATTCAACGGTCGAACCGGGTAACCCCGATGATATGCGCATGTCCTCTTTGTAGTAAAGCTGTGTGCCAAGTTTCATTGAAAAAAGGTCTATAGTTTTCAAGAAATAGCGCAGAAACGAATATCACTCTGTATGTATATGGCTTAAACAGTCAGGGGCAGTAACTCTAAATTCCGCGATCGAACCGGGTAACCCCAACAATATGCCCATGTCCTCTTTAAAGTGAAGCTGATTGCCAAGTTTCATTAAAATCCGGTCCAAAGTTTTTAAGAAATAGCGCGAAAACGAATATCACTCTGTATGTATATGGCTTAAACAGTCAGGAGCAGTAACTCTAAATTCAACGGTCGACCGGATAACCCCGACGATATGCGCATGTCCTCTTTGTAGTGAAGCTGTGTGCCAAGTTTCATTGAAATCCGGTCTATAGTTTTCAAGAAATAGCGCAGAAACGAATATCACTCTGTATGTATATGGCTTAAACAGTCAGGGGCAGTAACTCTAAATTCTACAGTGGAACTGGGTTACCCTGACGATATGCGCATGTTCTTATTGTAGTGAAGCTGTGTGCCATGTTTCATTGAAATCCAGTCTATAGTTTTCAAGAAATACCGCCGAAACAAATATCACTCTGTATGTATATGGCTTAAACAGTCAGGGGCAGTAACTCTAAATTCTACGGTCGAACCGGGTAACCCCGACAATATGCCCATGTCCTCTTTGTAGTGAAGCTGTGTGCCAAGTTTCATTAAAATGTGGTCTAAAGTTTTCAAGAAATAGCGCGGAAATGAATATCACTCTATATGTATATGGCTTAAACTGTAAGGGGCAGTAGCTCTAAATTCTACGTTGAAACCGGGTAACTGACGATATGCGCATGTCCTCTTTGTAGTGAAGCTGTGTGCCAAGTTTCATTGAAATCTGGTCTATAGTTTTCAAGAAATAGCGCAGAAACGAATATCACTCTGTATGTAAATGGCTTAAACAGTCAGGGGCAGTAACTCTAAACACCTACGGTGGAACTGGGTTACCCTGATGATATGCGCATGTCCTCATTGTAGTGAAGCTGTGTGCCATGTTTCTTTGAAATCCAGTCTATAGTATCAAGAAATAGCGCGGAAACAAATATCACTCTGTATGTATATGGCTTAAACAGTCAGGGGCAGTAACTCTAAATTCGACGGTTGAACTGGGTAACCCCAATGATATGCTCATGTCCTCATTGTAGTGAAGCTGTGTGCCAAGTTTCATTGAAATCCGGTCTATAGTTTTTAAGAAATAGCGCGGAATGGAATGTCGGACGGACGGACGGACGGAAGGATTGACGAACGGACTGACATGGCAAAAACAATATCCCCCTCAATGATTTCATCGGCGGGGAAAAAAATATGGACGGACGCACAACAGACACACAGCCATGACAATAGCTTGCTGACCTTTGGCCAGTGGAGCTAAAAATTGGCTGAAATCAATAATTCTTAAACTATTACTCTAGTTTGATTTATAGATGTATGACTGCCCTGAGAATTGTAACCTTTTTATATCTTCGCTCTTATCATCAAATCAGTAATGACCCCTGAGGAAAAATTCAACATCATGAATCAATAAATGTATCTCAAACAAATGGAAACATGGGTGCCTTAAAGGGAGAAATAAATAGCTCTGGCACATTAAATGTCCCTTCATATTATTCTGTGTTTTTAATGAACTGGCAGGGTGGGACTTAGCCGTGATGTAATTTGGCGAGTTTACTTCTCAAAACTTTGGGTTCTTTAATGTTAACACATTCAAATAACTGTGATTAACCTAAATGATTCACATGCTTAGAGAAAGTGAACGCATTTCATCAGTTGGTTACCAAAGCCTTGTAACTTCAGCTTAATTAAGCTGAAGTTACGAGGATTTGATTACCAATTTACGATTTTAGGATTCAAGTTATTTATGGCGTTTCTGTAGAGGGAAGTTGCCTAAAATAAAATCTGATTTACCTTAATCTTGAATGCAATGAACCGTTACTTAAGCCCCGCCCTGCCAGGGCATTAATTATGGATTATAACTTTATTACAATTTGTAGGGCTGGTATTTTTTTGTTTGTTATTTTAGTAGGTTAAATGTCACTTTCAATTTTTTTCAGTACATAACAATGCTTCAATTTAAAAAAAGTTGTAATTGCCTATAAACATATAGGCAGTTACAACTATTTGCACTGACCCATCAATATCATGGTGGCTGGAGCACTTAGAGTTAACACTATATAGATTCTCAATATTTCTTGCACTCATACTACACATTTTCCTAAGCCTGTAGCTGCAACCCAAGTTGGGTTTACAATTATCCAACCATTGCTGGGAGACAAATATCACATTAAGAATAAGTGCCGCCATCGGGGACTGAACCTGTGGCAGATTGAAGATTGGGCCGCTTGTGCGCTACCATTCTATGGCCTGGATAAAATGTACAAGTTTAACATGTAACAAACTGATTTAATGACTATAATTATAGTACTAGTTAACAACCGCCCTTTTTTATTTGAATTAAGACATAATGTATAAATCACCTGTGCTTATCAGAATCATTACAGTAACTGTTTATAATACCTTGTCAGACATTGACTCCATTAAATCTATCATTTTTATCGAATTCAATTTTCATTTACAGGTTTTATTTCTCAGTTTTCATACAGAACATGTAGCTTTATCTTACCCTGGAGCAAAATAAGGATGTTCTGCGTGTGACCAATTCAATATGCAGTCTTCAGAGATTGTTTTTGGGAAGGTTTTCCATTTAGAAAACAAAATTTTCAAGGATTTTGGAGTGTCACTGAGTTAAGTATTTTCATAATGCCATAATATTGATTGGACAATATTCATAAACACAGCTTTCATCAACTTATTCCTTTAGTTTCAAATTTTGTCGACTTGATATATGATAATCAGTTTTTAAGTGATAAGTTTATGTATTTACCAGTGAAAAATTTGTTACACTATAACTGGAGCAGAAAAAAGGAGCTTGTCGACATACAATAAGACATAATGGACTTCCTATGTCCACAGTTTCCCAACAAATCTGACATGTTTTCCCGTAATAAATTACATTTCCATTTGACGTAAAGCTGTAAATGAGATTTGTCAAAAAATCGCAATCAACAACAATAGCCAGGGCAAACCCATTGTCCAGAGATAATCCTATTTTGTTAAAAATCTTCCAGGTGATTCTAGATCTTGTTGCCAGTGAAAAATTCTTTGAGAACTACTATATTTTATACCGTTATATAACCATAGATATTGTGGGTAAATATAATAGTTATGGACATGAAAGGATCCCCCTGTAATTTCAGCAAAACTCAGTCCCCTTGGAAAATTGAAATCTTGACATGCAAGTGCCTTTACATTTATTTAATCCAATCATTAAGAATTGTAGCTTAGAGTTCCCTCCTCATAAGAGACTGGGTCACCTTTATTTTGCTTTGAATTTCAGAATCTACTACACTTTAAATTGATAACCAGTTTCTAATAGCTAAAAGACTGGGTCCCCAAAATCACATTGAATTTTTGTATATACTAACACTATCAATTGACAACCAGTCTCTTATAGACTGGGGTCCCTCCCCCAAATGGCATTGAATTTCAGTATCTACTACACTATCAATTGATAACCAGTCAACCACCAATTTCCTGTTTCCCTCTGTCTGTTAATCAAGGACCGATTCACCATCATTAAAGCTTTTGAAAAATCTATCGACATCACTTTACTGGAGCCAAAATTGGTGGAAAATTGGCATTTAGTGTCGTCTTGGGTGATATCAAAGAGACATTCAATTGAGTCTGACCCAGGATATAGCCAAATGAAGTCAAAAGATACACTGATACAATGGGGTCAATATTTAGCAATGTTATCAAATCAGATAAACTTCCTGTATAAGATAATATTTTTGAGTTCATCCAGAGACTTGTTATTTCTTAAAAAAAAATTATATCTCAGGAGCATCCACAAATTATCTGATTCAATCCTTGAGAATTTAGTTTTATAAGTAATTCATAAGTAAAATTTTTCTATAAATATCCTTTGGTCTTATTTAGTTTGTTTGTTTGAATGGGGTTTAAGCCGCTTTCAACATTATTTGTATAATATCACAGAGGCTGGAGAACCTAACAATGGATTCCTGGTATTTCTCATACCAGTACTACCACCACATCCTTTCCTAGCCTTAAGCTGCTCATGATAGGGTCTTATTTAGCCAGTATTATTAAATAAGCAACACTCCTTGCTTGATTTTTCTCTCATTTTTAGCTCACCTGAGCACAAAGTGCTCAAGGTGAGCTATTGTGATCGTAGAATGTCTGATGTGCATCATCCACAATTTCTTTAAACATCTTCTCCTCCTAAACCAGTAGGCCAATCTTGATGAAACTTGGCAGGAATGTTGCTTGGGTCAATCTCTACCAAAGTTGATCAAATAATTGAAATTCATGCTTAACTTTCCCTTTACCCTTAACAAATAGGGTGTAAATATGAAAATCTTTAAAAATCTTCTTCTCTGAAACCAGAAGGCAGACAGCTTTCATATTTGGTATGTAGCATCATCTAGTGGACCTCTACCAAGTTTGTTCATATCAAGACCCTAGGGTCATATTTGGGCTTTGCACGGGCCCAACCCTTTTTACACAGAATCAAAGAGCGAAAATCTTAAAAAATCTTCTTCTCTGAAACCAGATGGCAGACAGCTTTCATATTTGGTATGTAGCATCACCTAATGGGCCTCTACCATGTTTGTTCATATCAAGACCCTTGGGTCATATTTGGGCTCTACCCAGGTGCATCCCTTTATCTCTTATAAGCACAAAGGGTAAAAAAAATGAAAATCTTCAAAAATCTTCTTCTATGAAACCAGAAGGCAGACAGCTTTCATATTTGGTATGTAGCATCATCTAGTGGACCTCTTAGTAACCAAGTTTGTTCATATCAAGACCCTAGGATCATATTTGGGCTCCACCCTAGCGCAACACTTTTTACATAGAATCAAAGAGCGAAAATCTTTTTCTTTAATCGAAATCAGAGGGCACACTGCTTTCATTTTTGGTATGTAGCATCATCTAGTGGGCCCCTACTAAGTTTGTTCATATCAAGACCCTTGGTTCATATTTGGGCTCTACCCAGGCGCATCCCATTCAGCTCATCTGAGTATGATGGGTGAAAAGGGAAAACCTTCAAAAATCTTCTTCTCTGAAACCAGAAGGCTGACAGCTTTCATATTTAGTATGTAGCATCATCTTATGGACCCCTTCCAAGTTTGTTCATATCAAGACCCTGGGGTCAAATTTGGGGTCCCTCCGGGTGCATCCCTTTTTACATAGAATCAAAGAGCAAAAAGGCATATCTGTCTTGCTCTACGCTGAAAACGTTCCATGGTATTGATTTAAGGCAATTATCTTCTTTTTGACATCTGTCATCCAATTAATGTGATGTCTCAGGGGTCAAAGAGACTCAGGTGAGCGATCTAGGACCATCTTGGTCCTCTTGTTTGTATATACATATTTAGATTTTTAGGATAAAACCTCACTAGATCAGGATATTTTTCCCCTCTCTTGATTCATATTTTACCAAAAGCAAGGAGTCTCAGAATCAATATCATTTTCTGTTATGTCTTCGCTACAAAATAATTCATCCATGAATAGAAAAAACACTCAAAATTAAAGTGAATTTTTTCTACAATTTTGATAGCATTTTATAAACAATATTCATAAATGAAATCCAATATAAAGAAACTAATTTCAGTTAATCAGAACTTATTGATCTCCATTTAAATGTTATATAAAAGTTTCCCCTTTCCATGCTTCTACACAATCCCACACGATTTTGTCTCTGTCTTTCCCATTTAATTGTCGAATGACATTTTAGATCTCGTTATTTTGGACGCAAGCTGTTCCATAATTCAGGATGACACTTTTATAGACAGAATTTCATATTTTCTATGTTTGGGCGCAGCGGTGTTAGACGCCCGTCATTTTATTGTCAAGTAACATCATTTAGATGAGATAATTTTTTTAGCACAGTTATTCAATAATCTGAATGGCGCAGGAAGTTCTGTCGCTACAAACTTGAGATCCTTAATCTTTGACATGCTAAACCCAGAGTATTTTCCCCTATGGATCCGCCACTGGTGTCCCGCGTCAATTTAACAATGTTATTTACCCTTGTCATGATGAACTCAGAATACTTCTGCTTTAGTAAAATGGTATAGAATAAGATCAGTCTGCACATATGTGCAGCCTGATCTTAGTCTAAACTACTGAATCTCATATTTCAAAAAAAAAAAGGAAAAATATTCAAAATAAGTTCATCAAAAATTTTCAGAACTTTACATTTAATATAATTTTAAGGTTTTTTATTCAGCATGAAGTGCTTATCAGCAGAGGGATTCAGTGAATATCTCCTTTCCAACTATTTGTCTCTCACCAATGGGTTGATAATCGTAGGCCTATGTGAGATAGCAGCTTGAGGCTAGGAATGGATGTGATGGTTGAACTGGTGAGAGAAATACCAGGAACCCATTGTTAGGTGCTCCAGCTGCGGCGATATTACTGAAAAAAATGTTGAAAGTGATGTAAAACTCCATTCAATCAATCAGTGAATATCTCACATGGTCAACATTAGTGGGATATTATATTTTACAATAAACACAAGAGCATGACAGACCAAACATTTTCTCAATTTAGAAGATTTTGTGCTGAAATCCTCCACATTTTTAAAATCTAAGAATTAACATCGAGCATAACGAGGGTTGACTGTAAGACTATAAGTCACCAATATTTGCCCTGATCAGTGAAACTGTCTGTAGAAACCTTTATAATACATCATTCTTTTGTGCATTTTCTGTGACACGCCATTTTTGTCCCCGGAGCCCAATTACTGCCACAGATCAGTGGGACTATACATCATCGCAAAAATTAGTTCCAACATGCTTCATGTGCAATGGTAAAAAAAAATTAGTTCTAACACGTCAAAAGGTTAAAGCTAAATTATTGTATATAACATTATTCTTATTGGCAAGTACAACAGTTTTTCAGCAACTCTTATCGATTGTTGTTGCCGTTTTTTGAGTGACATGCCAAAAAATATTGCCTGCTACATGCAAAACTAGGATCTATAACTTCAAAACGCAATTATACCGTCTGGCCTGGCTTTCACTCGAATTAACAACCTTTGAACAATTGAACTGTTTCATATATTTTGACGAAAAAGAGAAGTCTGTCTTTTTGTATAATTATATTCTTTGAGACTCTGATATCTCAGATATTATAGAACAATTGTCTTGCATGTCAATTTTTCATAATTTTATATGTACGCAGTCAATTTATTTTATACTTATTAATTTTAGTTCAATTACATTGAAAGCATAAGGTTATAGAGTCGCTCTTGAACACTCAAATCTGCATGATGTTTTTCACGTCCCTGAGAGAGAGGCAGTGATTCAAACCACAGTCACCTCCAGGACACGGGTTGAGTGCCTTCACCACTAGGCCACCAAGGGAGTCAATTTGCATTAATTGTTGCATACAAACTAGTTCAAACTAACAATGTTTTGGGTGCTAAGAGTAACTCTGTCAATAATCCGGGGGTCAGTGCAACACTATATCAACACTATTGTTAGTGCCAATAAATCAGTATTGCACTTACAATAGGGTGAAAATGAACTATTCCACAAGGGGAAGTTCCTTGATACTGTATGCTATGACAAAAGCCCGAGTCAGAGCATCAGAAAGAGGGGGTATTTTGGTTTTCAAATTTGAATAATTTTTTATTAGTCCTTTTAAAACCTCTATGTTGATGGTAATCATTTGAAATCATCATCACCAAGACAATTCAAATTAATACCTGCAACATATGGGTATTTGCAAAAATGAATGTTTTAACCCTTGTCATGCTGAATAAATTTTGGCTAAAAATTTTCATCAAAATCAAAGGGCAAAAAGCACTGAAAGTACCAACTGTAGGTCAATTTTTATTTCGAAAAACTAAATCTATTGACAATTCCGGTTGGAAAGTGAGAAACAGGTGGTGTAGACTAACATCAGACTGCACATATGTGCAGGCTGATGTTTGTCTATGGCTCCTGCAAAAGCAGGAATATTCCGGGTTCAGCATGACAAGGGTTAAACTGACTTTACCCCCTCTTATCTGGTTCTCTGGGGCCCCAGTGGCAATTAGGCCAGTGAATCTTAAAGGTCAATGACATCTTCTGAACCAATTTGGTAGAAAGTACAATCAAGAGCACCCCCTTTGGGGGCTACGTTAGGCTGTTGGGTGCTGGATAGTGGATAAAAAATCTAAGTTGAAAAAGAGGCAATTTTTGAACAAAATGCATCTAGAGTCATCCCCCTTGAAAGTATAGGTTCCATCTTTAATAGAAAACATGTGTGCAAAGTTTCAAGTGAATGCCTTTATTATTATAGAACAAGAGATATCACAAAATGTCTAAGTTTTTGCATTACGATGACAACTTTTTAACAACAACGCTGACGCCAATTGAGCAAAACAAGAGCACCACCTACGGGTGCCTATGCTCGGCTGTCAAGTGCTGGATGGTGGGAAAAAATCTTTGTAGAAAAAGGGTCATAATTTGTACTAAATGCATCTACAGTTATTCCCCTTGATGGTATATGTTGCTCTTTTGATGGTGAACATGTGTACCAAGTTTCAAGGGAATGCCTTCAGTAGAACCAGAGATATAACAAAATGTCAAAGTTCTTGTACAAAGACGACGACAACGACAATGACAACGACGCCAACGACGACACGGAGGCTATAGCAATACCTCGGGTTTTCTCTGAAAGCAGCCGAGCTAAAAAATGGATTCGAACTGTAAAGAAATATATATTTGAACTATACATCTCAATATCATTCTCAGGTGAATCAATCAAGTGCTTCCTCTTTGGCTAATTAAGCCTAACTTGATTTGTATGATCAGGTAGCAGTAAGAACAAATTCTGTTAAAGCGATCAAAAATCAATCAATTTTGTGGTAAATGGCTACCACACAAATGTAATGATTGGAAATAGAAATTATTTTTACCTCTCCTGCAGCTTTTTTGAGTGAAAACACTCAAGTCCTGTCTATCAAAACACCCCAAAGTTTTCCCCTTAAACTTAGATATATGTGCTGAAAAAGATGGATGTTTTCTGCAAAGAGAGCAATTTTTTTTGTTGTTGTTGTAAATCTGAGAAAAATTTTGTCAGCAATTATTGACAATTGAAGAACAAAGTTGCCTGTGCATTTCTGAAATTATACAAATATACTACCAATTAGAGAATAAAGTATATTTCATATACCATATCTCCCCCAACAAGAGTTGTAGTTCTTGTGCACTGCACTACTCCTCCATGAGATCTATCCATCCATAAAGTTTCAAGTTGATAGCTTTTATACTTTAGGAGATATGCTCCGGACAAAATCTAAGTCTTAAAAATAACAAAGGACAATAACTCCAAAATTATGCAAGCAAGAGTTGTAGTTCTTGTGCACTGCACTTCTCCTCCATGAGATCTATCCATCCATAAAGTTTCAAGTTGATGGCTATTATACTTTAGGAGATATGCTCTGGACAAGTTTAGTGACGGAATGATGGAATGACCGAATCGGAATGACAGAATGACGGACGGAGAGCATTACTTTATCCCCTCGCCGAAAACGGCGGGGGATAAATAACTACTGAAAATATTTACTGTTTTTAGGGAATAAAATATATTTCATAAGCAAAAACTTGAGCCTTAATGAGAATGAAAATGTACTTTTAAGTAGAATCAATCAATTGGAAGCATATAGGGTCTTGATGATTTTTTCTCATATGCCCTAGGGGTCCATCAAGATTGCAGCGCTCAGAGTCGCTGATGGCTTGCTTTTAGCGCTGCATATAAATGGGCAGCCTTTTAAGTCACAAGGTCAATTAAATTAATGAGTTTGAGTGGCCCGGGAGGAAAATCAAAATGATTCCGCATAAAAAATCTCATGGACTTTTTCTGACGTTCTGAGCTGCAACTTTCCCTTGTCAATTTTGACTACAGAATTTCATGTTGCTAGATGGTTTATATTACGGAGGTACAGATGAGAGGGAGTACAGTCAATCTAAAATCTTTATTTCTCGATGACACCCTATGTCGTTGGTACTCAATTGAATCATCTTGAAGAGATGATTCCCATGGGTACCCACAAAATAAGGTTTGTAGCATCAGTATTGAAATACCTAGATCTAAAATCCAAAATACCAGGGATTGACACTTACTCCTGAGATTAAGGAGTCAAAAGGAGTCAGTTGGACTCCTATCACATGAAATCAATGAGTTTAAAGTAAGGAGGTCACATTTTCATAATAGGAGAAAATTGTGGACAAGAAGAAATTGCTTTGATTTTTTTGCGATTAGCTGTAACAGTAGCTAGCTTTTTTGCATAATGTTTGAATTATCCATCAAAAGTTGATTGTTTTATGCAAACATGGAGTCATGCGAGAAATTAAAATGCTGATAAAAATCTCCGGAAACCCAACTGGAAAAATTCATCCATTAAAATTTTCCCATTCATTTCAATCAGTCAATTTTTGTTTTTGTTTTCAATTCCAAACATGACAATATGATTTAGACCATGATTGTAGTAAAACATCCACAGCCTGGGTACATGAGGACATTATCCTACGATCTTTGTTTTAAAAAAATCTACTTGCTTGTTATTGTTTGAAACTTTTACTTCTGTTCACAGAGTTTTTAGTCTGACACCAACAAAATAAGTTTAGAGCTATTTCCTTGAACAAAGGAAAGGAAATTGATAGAAGTATATTGGGGCTCAACCTCATGAAAGAATCAATTCTTTTCTGAAGTTGAGTCCCAGGGAGTCTAAAGGACTCACATCATATATTTTTGAGGGTCCTGGCCACTTATTTTTGCATCTCAGATGCAAAAATGGTGTCCCTTAAAACCCTGCTGTTCATATTTTTATTTAGTCTTTAAGAATGATAGTCAAAAGTCTGTGGATACCAAAGCTCAGTCACAATCAGAGTTATCCCCTTTTAGAGTCTGGATAGCCCTTGTAATGGTGAACACACATGCCAAGGTTTATGAAGATTATATGCTTCAGTAACAATTGAGATAGACAATTAAGTTTTAAGTTCCTTACACCAACACCAACAACTATACCGATGCCAACACGGACTACACCAAGTTGATTACAATAATTATTGGGTTTTCTCCAAAAACACCCAAACTATAAATAAGCTTTATTCAGATGCTTGACCGAATGAGATAACAATTTCAACTTGATTCATGACCTTGACTTTAGCAGATTTGTGTAAGAGGGTAACTATCTTCATGATGATATCTGCCGGACCTGAATTCAGTAACAGAAGTATAAAGGACCTCTTGCTGATACAATTAACATACCAAGTCTTGAATTGCTGTGATTCCTTGTTGCTAAATGTAAAAGCATAAAGACAGTTTTGACTACAGGACAGAAGATTGAGTGAACAAACAGACGGACAAAAGTGGGGGTATAATTAACCTATCCTGAATAAAATTTGTTGCACTTTATAAACAAATCATTACAGTTTGTAAGATTTCAAACTCTGCACTTTTGAAGAGACAAGAATGCCAAAACTTTATCTCTTCAGCTGCAATCCATACATAATTATCGACTCCACTTACATCATTAGCGAAAACCCATGATCTTTTATTCGGAAACATTTTCCTTGGCAAGAATGACGGAAATAAATAGCAAGGTGTGTAGAAGAGATAAAACTAACAATTATTTACATTGTTTATCTGCATGGTGCAGCCATCTTCAATAATGCATTAATGAACTTAACCTTTATCCTGCTGTATATGAATTTAGTTTCACCCCAAATGCCAATTTTTGTCACATTTCAACCTGTTTTGCTAATGTTTTTTTCCCACTTTACTTGAGTAGAAAGAAGGCAGTTACGGGTTAAGATCAGACTGCATGTCTATGCAGGCTGATCTTAGCCTTTGCTAACTGCGAAAGCTTGGTAAACAGCAGGCGTATGACATGAAGAGCATGAGAAGGGTTATCATTTGGTGTTTGATTTTCTAGACATCCTACACGCAGGGGGGATGAAACAGTAAATAGCTAGACTGGTTAGAAATCTCTGACATTTCGAAGGTTAACGTGCCAAACTATTGTTCGTTTCTTTATGGTTTCCTTCTGCTTTCAACAATATTGCAGTAATATCAGCACAGCTGGTGCACCTATCATTAGCTTCTTCGTGTTTTTCAGCACAAGTAAATTCATCCTAGCCACTGGCATTAATCATTGAAACAAGATGTGTTTGTGAAACATAAATGCCCCCGAAATGGCAATTCTTAAGAAATTTGACCTTGACAGACGACCTTGTCACTTGACCTTGGTACCAGCAGATGCGTATCATTGAGATTGATCATCATACCAAATATGAGCATTGTATCTGGAATAGCCTAAAAAACTTTGGCAATGATTAGTTTTGCAAACAGACAGACAGATGGACAGACAGACGGATGGATGGATAGAGTGACAATGGTAAAACAATATGCCCCCGATTTTACAATGCAGGGGCATAAAAAAGGACCTTTGTCAAATGTCAGAGGAAAGGTGGTCTTGTTAAGAAGATTCAAATGAGTATCAACAGCAAAGGTTTGATTGAATTATCGTTGAAATATTTTGATTTAAAATTCAGTTTATTTCCCTTGATAATTATGTCGTTGAATTTTACTTACCAATGATGTAGAAGACGAGTTACATGTTTTGCTTGTTTTCTGATCTTTTGTAGTACTACCATCTGAAATGATAAAACATATATTTATTTGAAATTTTTAGTACTAAATTTCAAAGTTTATAGATGGTAAAGTGACAAGACTGTATCATAGTCCAAATAAAAAGCATGTTATATATAGAGGATATTGCATGTGTGATCATGGAATACCGAATTTATTAAACGAGTCATCTATAAATTGATAAAAACGAGGCTGTGCCGAGTTTTTATCTGTTTTAGATGACGAGTTTAATAAATTCTGTATTTTTTTAGCACAAATTTTATATTCTATTTATAATTTGATCCAATTCTTTTCGTAAAATCGCCGAAATTCATGAAATTCAACATTTCAATTTCCCGCGAAACTCATAATGCCGTTTAAAACTGACGTCACAACAGATACATTATAATGTCATTTTCGCGGTTACAATATAGCGTTGCCATTGGCTTTGAGCTCATTTGCATAGTTATTCCACTAGTGTAATAACACCCGTGTAATATCAAAAATATTCAACGAGGTTATTTCACTCCCCCGACGTCGGACATATTTTAATACAAGCTATTTTACAAGGCCGTTCTCTCTGTTTTTTTAACTCATGTATATATGATTTGTAGTAACCGACTGTCATAAAAAAGGCATCACCAAAATTTTGAAAGAACTTTTTTTCTATTGGCAGAAGACAATAATTTTATCTATAAATTTGATTTATAGCCTAAATTCTACACATAATGCAGGAGACCCTTTCGTGGCATTATACTTTCACAATGTCATCATCAAGATCGCATATGGGTTCAAAATGACATTGGACAGCGATGGCGGACAGTTGTCTTCAGAGACAAGTCAAGGTTCACTTCTTCACATGCCAACGGACGCATTCGGGTATATTGACATTGAAATGAACATTATATGCATAATTGTGTTTAAGACCATAACTGCTTCGGTGGTGGCGGGGCTATGGTGTGGGCCGCCATTAACCATGCATTCAAAACAGACCTGGTTGTTGTTCAAGGCAATTTGAATGCCAGGGGGTACATAAACCAAGTTTTACAGCCTGTTGTCCAACCCCTGTTTCGCCAACAACCTGGACTCACTTTTATGCATGATAATGCATGTCCATGCATGGCGCGTATCATCACAAACTTCCTCCAAGCCAATAATATTGACGTTCTGCCATGGCCAGCCAACTCACTGGACTGCAATCCAATCGAGCACATGTGGGATATCCTAGGACATTGTTTGAGTCAACGTCAGCCATAGCCTTAAACACTGCAACAGCTGACTGACGCTTTAGGAGTAAGCTTGCATCCCGAGGTACCTTTTGAGTAACAGGTGTGCCCCAATGAGAGGCAGGCTGCAGGCTGTGACTGCTTATCATGGTGGACATACTAGTTACTGACACCTTTAAGGCAGTGGTCATTTCTAATCTTGAATAAAATGTGACAAATGTTTTTTTGTTTTAGCCTAAAACCTTACTCCACCTTTGCGCAACATCCCGATCTGTATCTTCCGTCAAAAACAAAAAGTACTAGTATTTAATGTCCTGCATTGAACCACAGCTGAATGCATGTGAGGCGTTATTTATGACAGTGACAGTTTATATAATGTTTTGCATGAACAAAAAATCTAACAAGGTTGGGGGAATTGATACTCGCCTGGCAAATAACAGTCATTGCAAGTATCACTTAACCCTTATCGTGCTGAATAAAAATCTTGGCAAAATCATAACAATTTTTTTTTTTTTTTTTTAGTGCTCAATGACCATGATTCACTATATGTGAGTTGGTATTCAATTAGAACAAATAAAATCTTTAACTTTTCTGGTTTCAAAAAAGGAAAAACAGGTGGTATTGACAAAGATCAGACTGCACATTTGTGCAGGCTTATCTTTTTCTATAGCTCCTACCAAGGCAAGAATATTCTGGGTTCAGCATGACAATTTAGGGTTAGAAAATCTTTAAGTTCAGAAGACAGTCTCAGGCATAGTCATGTGGGTACAGTTTTGTCAGACTCTATAGTAGCTAAAAGTTCATGTACTCGGCAATAAATCAAGTACATTTTACTCCTGAAGAATAATGCCCCCATAAAACATAAGGTAGATGTTTAGACAAGGTTTTTACCTAACCTCTATAACTTTATGGCCAATAAACAATCATATCCATTATTCATTGTTTTCTAACAAGTGTCTGTTCTGATAGTACCAACACTGGAGATTTCCTATCTCTCTGAGGTGGTCCACAGGGTATTGTCTTAAGCACTCAAGTTTTGTTTCCTTCTTTCCCTGGAGGCCTTTATTAAATGACATTAAAAACTGTTCCATGCACAGATTAAGGGATAGGAGCCAGGGTCAGGGTCAAACTGCTTATCTAGAATGTTTGTCCAGGAACAATACATGTGAAACTTGCAAGCAATTGACCTTGAAATGTGTCCTTGAGATATATCCTTAACATTTGACCTACAGCCATAACTAGTCTAGTGTACATGACACTATACATTATGGAGTATTCAATTGTTTCTTGAGACAGAGTACATGGTTTGTCCCCATATAAGTCCACAAAAATATCTCTTCTAAAGCTATGAAATTACCATATTTTGCGACAGAAAACACAATTACACTGGAAAGCAAATTCAATTTCTCTCGTAAAAAAATTTTTGGCCTTACTATTCTAGAGACGGAATTGAAGGTTCTTGTCCTGTGTTGCACCGATTTTCTTCTCAAAACTGACAAGTCAATTTTGGTGCAGCATTGTGACGAGAAGATGGATTTTCAAACACAGATTTTTACCCTATTTCTTCTTATAAAGGCAACCTCCCTAAAAGTAGCTCCCCCTTCACTATTTACATTGAAAAAAAACATTAGGGATACAGTTGTTTGAAAATTCCAAAATTTTAAAACTTTTTGGGGTCTATTTTTTCTAATTTAAGGTTTGTTTCCTCTAAACAATCACTAAATGAAGTGATTGTTTAGATAAACCTCAAATTAAAGGGGAAAGAGTGAAAAAACAACGTCATTCTGATTTAAGTTTTGCTTCAGAAAATTGATACTAAAATAAAGCTCCTATTTGTCCATACTTTGTGTAGCTACTGGAAGCTTTAATTTTGATAAATATGGTTGATCAAGTCTTTGCGAAAGTAATTTTTGACCTTTTACAAACTAATATAAGACATTATGTAAATGTATCAAGAAAATCATCGTTATATTTGAAAAGGATATGACTTCTCTATATAACCTCAACAATTCATTAACCCTTTGCTGTTTAATCCCAGTTTTTTACGTGCCTGTGATTTTATGATTGAGAAAACATTGTGAAACAAGGTGCCAAATTGTCACAAGATACGCCCGTCACACTGCTTAGTATTAACTGGGGGTTTGAATAAAACTGAGGTTATTTTGAATGAATATTTTTTGCACCCATGAAGTTTCATGATCCTAGCTATAATACTTTTAGAGATATACTCCGTACAAGATTCTAGTATGAAAAACAACAATGGGCAATAACTCAAAAAATAGGCCAGGTAGAATTATGGTTCTTGTACACTGCACTCCCCCTTGATGACATCTATACACCCATGAAGTTTCATGATCCTAGCTATTATACTTTTAGAGATATACTCCAGACAAGATTCTAGTATGAAAAACAACAAAGGGCAATAACTCAATAAATAGGCCAGGTAGAGTTATGGTTCTTGTGCACTGCACTCCCCCTTTGGTGAGATCTATACACCCATGAAGTTTCATAATCCTAGCTATTATACTCTAAGAGATATACTCCGTACAAGATTCAAGTCTGAAAAAGAACAAAGGTAAATAACTCAAACAAGAGGGCCATAGTGGCCCTTAATCGCTCACCTGAATGAACTGTCTAAATTTTTTCAATATTCTTCTGCCTGTGTACAACCTGATAATACCTTTTTTACAATTTTCAGGTTGACTTACAAGGTTACTAAGATTTGACTCCGTGACCTAGTTTTTGACCCCAGTTGACCCAATTTCATACTCATCAAAAATTGCATCAATTCAATAATTCTGACGAAATCTCATGTTGATTGAACAAAAAAAGTGGCCTCTAGAGTGCATACAAGGTTTTTCTAAGATTTGACCCCAAGACATAGTTTTTGATCCCAGTTGACCCAATTTCGAACTCGTCCTAGATTTCATCAAGACAATCATCCTGATCAAATTTCAGGTTGATCAAGCAAAAAATGTGGCCTCTAGAGTGCATACAAGGTTTTTCTAAGATTTGACCCTGTGACCTAGTTTTTGACCCCAGTTGACCCAATTTTGAACTCGTCCGAGATTTCATCGAGACATTCATTCTGATCGAATTTCAGGTTGATCCAGCAAAATATGTGGCCTCTAGAGTTCATACAAGGTCTCTATGATTTGAACCTGTGACCTAGTTTTTGACCCCGGTTGACCCAATTTCAAACTCGTCTGAGATTTCATCAAGACATTTATTCTGACCAAAATTTAGGTTGATCCAGCAAAAAATGTGGCCTCTAGAGTGCATACAAGGTTTTTCTAAGATTTGACCCTGTGACCTAGTTTTTGACCCCGGTCGACCCAATTTCAAACTAGTCCGAGATTTCAACAAGACAATCATTCTGACCAACATTCAGGATGATTGGGCAAAAATGTGGCCTCTAGAGTGCATACAAGGTTTTTCTAAGATTTGACCTGTGACCTAGTTTTTGACCCCAGTTGACCCAATTTCGATCTTGTCTGAGATTTCATCAAGACAATCATTCTGACCAAAATTCTGGTTGATTGGGCAAAAAATGTGGCCTCTAGAGTGCATACAAGGTTTTTCTAAGATTTGACCCTGTGACCTAGTTTTTGACCCCGGTCAACCAAATTTCAAACTTGTCCGAGAATTCATCAAGACAATCATTCTGACCAAAATTCAGGTTGATTGGGCAAAAAATGTGGCCTCTAGAGTGCATACAAGGTTTTTCTAAGATTTGACCCTGTGACTTAGTTTTTGACCCCAGTTGACCCAATTTCAAACTCGTCTGAGATTTCTTCAAGACAATCATTCTGATCAAAATTCAGGTTGATTGGGCAAAAAATGTGGCCTCTAGAGTGCATACAAGGTTTTTCTAAGATTTGACCCTGTGACCTAGTTTTTGAACCCGGTCGACTCAATTTCAAACTCGTCCGAGATTTCTTCAAGACAATCATTCTGACCAAAATTCAGGTTGATTGGGCAAAAAATGTGGCCTCTAGAGTGCATACAAGGTTATTCTAAGATTTGACCCTGTGACCTAGTTTTTGACCCCAGTTGACCCAATTTCGAACTTGTCCGAGATTTCATCAAGACAAATATTCTGACCAAAATTCAGGTTGATCGGGCAAAAAATGTGGCCTCTATAGTGCATACAAGGTTTTTCTAAGATTTGACCCTGTGACCTAGTTTTTGACCCCGGTTGACCCAATTTCAAACTCGTCTGAGATTTCATCAAGACAATCATTCTGACCAAAATTCAGGTTGATTGGGCAAAAAATGTGGCCTCTAGAGTGCATACAAGGTTTTTCTAAGATTTGACCCTGTGACCTAGTTTTTGACCCCAGTTGACCCAATTTCAAACTCGTCCGAGATTTCATCAAGACAATCATTCTGACCAAAATTCAGGTTGATCGGGCAAAAAATGTGGCCTCTAGAGTGCATACAAGGCAATTGTTGACGACGGACGTCGCACGACGGACATCCACCTAACCACAACAGCTCACCTTGAGCACTTCGTGCTCAGGTGAGCTAAAAATAGGCCAGGTAGAGTTATGGTTCTTGTGCACTGCACTCCCCCTTGGTGAGATCTATACACCCATGAGGTTTCATGATCCTAGCTATTATACTCTAAGAGATATACTCCGGAAAAGATTCAAGTCTGAAAAACAGTAAAGGGCAATAACTCAAAAAATAGGCCAGGTAGAGTTGTGGTTCTTGTGCACTGCACTCCCCCTTGGTGAGATCTATACACCCATGAAGTTATATGATCCTAGCTATTATACTCTAAGAGATATACTCCGGACAAGATTCTTATATGAAAAACAACAAAGGGGAATAACTCAAAAAATAGGTCAGGTAGAATTATGGTTCTTGTGCACTGCACTCCGCAATGATGAGAAGAATATAATTGCCAAGTTTGAAGTCCATCGGAATTCAAGTGAGTTATGCTCCGGACAAAGAAGTGGACGCCGCCGGACGCCCGGACACCCAGATGCCGGATGCCACGGGCGATCCCAAAATATGTCCCGTCTTCGACAGGCGTATAAAAAGAAGAAATTGCTTCTGACAAGCAAGTACTGCAATTAAACCATTAATAAGATAAAGTAAGCTGAGTTGCAAACAGTAAAAAATTCGAGGCAAGTTTAATAGCATTAACTTTGAAATGAATCCTTATTTAGCATTCTACTCGCCAATTTAACCCAGATAAGCGTACAGTTTGCCTTTGTTTTTTTATTGCCCTTGATGAATTATTAAAGAACTCCAGAACGCCCTAATGAATGCACTTTAAATAGGTTTGAAATTCACACTTTTACTATTCTAGGAAACTTTTTCTGGCGGAGGTCAGTGCAGTTCATTCAGTGTTCAGTAATTTTTGGTGTCTTGTTTTTTTTGCTTTTTTTGTACTGTTTTCTGACAAAAAAGAAATGCTCAGGGTCTACATTTTTTTTTTAAAACTATTCCTGGTTATAGAGGAAAATCAAAAGGTTATAAGACTAAAATCTGAATTGCTAGGATCTACATTAAAGCGTTTTTTAAACTATTCCTGTTTATTGAGGAAAAATAGAACATTTTGTACTGTTTTATGACAAAGAAGAATTTAAATGCAAAGGGTCCGCATAATTTCTTTTTGAAACCACTTAAAAGAAGAAAATCAAAAGGTGAAGACTAAGATCAGATTTTCTAGAATCTATATAAAATATTTTTATACTATTTCTGCCTTTTGAGGAAAATCAGAAGGTAAAGACTAAGTTCAGACTGCACATATGTGCAGCTGATCTTTGTCTTAACCACCTGCCAAAAAAAGAATATCCTACGTTCAGCATGGCAAGGGTAAAATGTATATTTTTTTCTTCAATCAATTTTATTCCACTTAAAAAATTATCTGTGAGATCATGCATTCAAATGATAGTAATTCCGAGGAAATATTTCATGCATTTTGAAAAAAATATTGTATTTTATTATGCAACCAATCCTTTTCAAATTATCTTTGAACAACATAAAAATAATTTTTATGTCTTTTTAATTTAAAATAAAATTCAAGGTCATTTATATTGTCTTAACAAATTTATAACATTGATTGTTGAAACCATTTCATAAAAATAATTTTTATGTCTTTTTAATTTAAAATAAAATTCAAGGTCATTTATATTGTCTTAACAAATTTATAACATTGATTGTTGAAACCATTTATTTGTCTAAAAAAAAATAAAGGGCATTGCATAATTATATTTGCTGTAGCTCAAAAGAAAGTTTAAAACATATTTCATATATTTCATTACAGAACAGAACAGTCTTTATACATATTTGACCTTGAATAATTGCCATTGACCTTGACCAATGACCTTTGTACCAACTGAAAGGTCTTGTCCCTTGCAATTATTATATGAAATATGAAGACTTCCCAATCAAAAGTAATAGCCAATGTTTAAGTTTTTAAGGCCGGACCAAAGGACAATGAGATAAACAGACAGACAGGTCAAAAACAATATGCTCCCCATATCTTTCAATGTGGGAGCATAAAAAGGTTGAAAATCAAATGAAAATTGCTAGTGATGGATAACATTGTAAAATTCCTTTGTACAACATGGTTATCAAGGTATTGTATTGTATTTGATTCTATAATATGACCTGCGCTGTGGGAGTGAAATAACCCTGTTGAGTATTTTTAATATTACTCGGGTGTAATTACACTTAAGTGGAGTAACTATGCAAATGAGCAAATGGCAATGATATATTGTAACCCATAAAAATGACATCATAATCTATATGTTGTGAAGTTAGATTTAAAATTTAAATTTTCGTGGAAAATTGACATGTTGAATTTCATGAATTTTGGCAACTTTTCGCAAAAATTATGGTCATATCATAAATAGAACATCAAATTTGTGCTCATAAAATACCAAATTTATTAAACAAGTCATCTTAAACAGATAAAAACTCGGCATAGCCTCGTTTTTTTCTGTTTATAGATGACTTGTTCAATAAATTCGGTATTCAATGAGCACAAATTTGATATTCTCTTTATCCACCATGACTTTTGTAAAGTTGCCATGTAAATTCGATTTTGACTTCTTTTCTGAGATATAAAATCATTATCAGGATACTCCATTGTATTCCAAAAATACCAACCATCTTTTTCCATGGTCTACTATGAAACACTGTCAAATTTTATGGTGGCTTCTTTGTACCAGTACTAAATTCCAGATATACTATGAAAGACCTTTAAAATTAGTAGCCAACCATAAATTTCATGGCTTACAAGGAAGAACCATGAACTACTTTGAAGATACCTTGTGTGAAACCCCACAAAATTATCTATGGTGGTAGACTATGGTTGGCTATTTAACAAACTATGTTATATCTATGGTCTAACATGAACCAAGGACCGGGACACTCTTAGCCTGGTAAATTAAGGTAAGCTATAAAACAAATCATGTTTATCTATGGTCTACTATAGACCAAGGACCAGGAAACTCTACCATGGTAAACCAAGGTTGGCTATTAAAAAAACCATGTTAATCTATCGTCTACTATGGACCAATGACCAGGATACTCTACCACAGTAAACCAAGGTTGGCTTTTAACAAACCATGTTAATCTTTGGCCTACTATGGATAATTGACCATGATACTCTACCATGGTAAACCAAGGTTAGCTATAAAACAAACCATGTTAATCTATGGTCTTCTATGGACCAAGTACCAGGAAACTCTTCCATGGTAAATCAAGGTGGGCTATTAAACAAACTATGTTAATCTTTGGTCTACCATGGACAAAGGACCATGATACTCTACCATGGTAGACTAAGGTTGGCTATTTAACAAACAATGTCAATCTATGGACTACAACGGACCAAGGACCTGAGCACTCTACCATGGTAGACCAAGGTTGGCTATTTAAGAAACCACGTAAGTCCATGGCCTACTATGGACCAAGGAGCTTGATAGTTTATAGTAATTTTGCTCCCCCCTCACATATTTTTAGAGTCTTCTGAACATGTTTGGTTCTCTTATTGTCTGTGGTAATTACACCACAAATTAATTATTTACCCTAATAGTACTACAAGTTACTTTGTAAATGGTTCTTTCATTACCTTTCATGGGTTCTTTATAGTCTTGAGCAAACATGTGACCTGTTTATGTGCTATCATTTGTCTTTGGACATCTTTGAACCAATAATGCTGCATCTTAAACAGTATATAGATACAGCATTATATAAATTGCACATGATAATGCTAACTTCGACACAGTTGTATCGATATTTTCTAAAGGTAGTGCAGGTTTCTTATCAAATATGTTAACTCCCTGTACAGAACCTGATATAATAGAATTAAAATACCGCGATATATGTAAATGACTGCAATGGCTCAGTAGATACGCACGCTAGGCTATTGACTGATTCTTACCAAAACGCTTTAGAAAGAGGTCTGAGTCTACAGGCGATCAGAATAACCTTATTAACAAGATGTGTTTGTGAAACATGAATGCCCCCGTAACGGCATTTTTTTTTCAAAGTTTGACCTTGACAGATGACCTTGACCTTGTCACATGACCTTGACTTTGGTACCTGTGGATCATTGAGATCTATCATCATGCCAAATATTAGCCTTGTATCTTGAATAGGCTTGAAGATATTGGCAAGGTTAAGTTTTCGGGTTAAGTTTTTGGACAGACGGACGGACGGACAGACGGATGGACGGACAGACAGACGGACATGAGTAAAACAATATGCCCCCGGGCTAAATCTCCGAGTCTTAAATACAATTAACTACGATGGCAATCATACTATTTCACAGGGTTCCCACGCTCCAACAGTTTCAAAATTCCCTGACTTTTCCCTGACATTTCCCTGACAAGAAAGTGAATTTCCCTGATAGTTTATCAATGTTTTAATAGCATGTTTTCCCCCATAATCAATAGGGGTAAGTTCATATCAGACTCGGTTTCGACCCGAGTTAACCGGGTTTCCATCAGAACGACCTTTGTTTCGACACTCGTGATGTCATTATAACCTTTCAACCTCGACGCTTCTGATCCTAGGTCAGGCCGTTGTTACTTGGGTTCCAAAATGGCGTCGAAAATAGTGCAAAACTATTCAATTACAAAAAACAAATGTTATCTATTCCTTTAAACAACAGATACTTTTTTCTTATTTTAAAAAGTATTTTGCACGAGTTTATCACATTTCTTAATGGAATAACAATATTTCATGGTTAATTAATTATTGTAACGTTAGCGGTAAATGTGAAGTTTGTTTACTACCACCAGTGGGTAACTCCGTTCACATGAATGCCCTTTCTGCGCATGCATATTACAGTCAATATTAGATTATTACATCATCTAACGCGACTCCCGGGCTGCCATTTGAATTCCCCCTAGGTCTGTTCAAGATCTATAAATACCACTATGCATGAAATAGCTCTAGGACTGCTCCTTTTTACCTGCCCATTTTGAGCATTCTAAAGCAGGTATATTTAAATTCATCATTTTCATTTTTTTTTTCAAATTTTAAGAGCAACTTTCTTGACTAATTCAGATAAAAGCATGAGGTCTCAAAAGAATACCATGGATTTGTCGTCTCCCTCCATTTAAAATACAATGTCATATTGGAAACTTCAAGATGCACATCCAACATAAGTTATAATTCACCAATTTGCTTCTCAGAAGAATGCTGGCATCTTCAAAATACTATCCCAAAGATTTGAAGTCCTAAACACCACTTACTGTGTGAGGCCATACGTCCTCAACAACAAGACCAAATAAGACCTAGAAATCCTTGGGGGTGTAAGGTCTGTACAACACATTATGAATCAGTTTAAGAAGCAGGAAGCTGTATTTTGTTTAAGTGTAGGTCTAAACTAAAAGGCAATGTCATGAAAATGACAGACTTAAACTTAGTATGTATGTTAATGGAACACATTCATGGTCATGGTAGATAAACTCTAGGAGACACTTCTTTCTCAGTTAATCAAAGGCCAAGGAGCTCTCTATGTCTATGAAAATTATCCAAGTGTTCTTAACTGAATAATAATAATGACAGACAATGATTATTCAAAGAAGAATCCTTTAAAGTATAATGCAAGGGTCACCATATCATATCAAAAGCAAAAACATTTGACCTGATTGAGTTCCGTATGAGGTATGAATTTAAACTGTATGAGGTATATCAAAATAAAAGAACAAGAGGGCCGTTGGCCCTGGGTCGCTCACCTGAGAAAAAAGCTTCATTACCTAGGTATGTCCATGCAACCACAGAAAAAGAGATTTTCACTTATTCAATCAGATAACATTTGAAATAATCCTCACCCCCCCCCCCTCTGCTCCTCCCCTGGTCATTATTTATTTAAGCTTTTTTCATAAAAGGTCTGTGATCAGTTAATCTATGCCAGATATACAGGCTGAGTCTGAGACTTTTTAAAGTTTTCTTTAATGAGGTGATCAATCCATGTCAAATATAAAGGCTGTAGGGATTCAAAATTCTCAACAAAGCACTCCCCCTCCCCCAAGATGCTCTGCACCTGGTGAATCTACAGTCATGATTTTAGCTAATTCAATTAATGTCCATATGCTGATCATTCATACCAATTTCAAGTCTGTAGGACTCTTGGTTCATCAGAAGAAGTTTAAAGATTTCAAAAATGATCTAAAGTACTACCCCCTCCCCAAAACACTCAGCACCTGGTGACCCTACAGTCATGATTTTAGCTATTTTTATTAATGTCAATATATTGATCACCCATTACAATTTTCAAGTCTGTAGGGTTCCTGATCCAGGAGAAGAATAAGGTTAAAGATTTCAAAATTGATCCAAAGTACTACCCCTCCCCCCTAATGCTCTGCATTTGGTAGCCCTACATTCATGCTTTTAGCTATTTTATCTAAGATCCATATGCTTATCATCCATGCCAATATTGAAGTCTGTAGGGCTCCTGGTTCATTAGAAGATGAAGGTTAAAGTTAAAAAAATTTCACAAAAGTACTACCCTCTCCCCCCTGGTGCTCCGCACCTGGTGGCATTACAGTCATGATTTTAGCTATTTTTATTAAGGTCTATGAGCTGATCCTCCATGCCAATTTTCAAGTCTGTAGGGCTTGTGGTTCAGAAGAAGAAGAAGGTTAAAGATTACAAATTTTCACAAAAGTACTACCCTCTCCCCCCTGGTGCTCCGCACCTGGTGAATCTACAGTCATGGTTCTAGCTATTTTTATAAAGGTCCATATGCTGATCATCCATGCCAATATTCCAATCTGTCAGGCTTCCTGGTTCATCAGAAGAAGAAGTTTAAAGATTGCAAAATTTTCACAAAAGTACTACCCCCTCCCCCCTGGTGCTCCGCACCTGGCAGCCCAACAGATATGATTTTAGCTATTTTTATTAAGGTCTATGAGCTGATCATCCATGCCAATTTTCAAGTCTGTAGGGCTTGTGGTTCAGAAGAAGAAGAAGGTTAAAGATTATAAATTTTCACAAAAGTACTACCTTCTCCCCCCTGGTGCTCCGCACCTGGTGAATCTACAGTCATGGTTCTAGCTATTTTCATAAAGGTCCATATGCTGATCATCCATGCCAATATTCAAATCTGTCAGGCTCCTGGTTCATCAGAAGAAGAAGGTTAAAGATTGCAAAATTTTCACAAAAGTACTACCCCCTCCCCCCTGGTGCTTCGCACCTGGCAGCCCAACAGATATGATTTAAGCTATTTTTATTAAGGTCTATGAGCTGATCATCCATGCCAATTTTCAAGTCTGTAGGGCTTGTGGTTCAGAAGAAGAAGAAGCTTAAAGATTACAAAATTTACCCAAAGTACTACCCCCTCCCCCCTGGTGCTCCGCACCTGGTGGCCCAAAAGATATGATTTTAGCTATTTTTTTTTCAGGTCTATGAACTGATCATCCATGCCAGGTTTTAAGTCTGTAGGACTACTGGTTGAGAAGGAGAAGAATTTCAAAGATTTTCTTAAATTTCACTGTTTGTTGCCATAGCAACCACAGTTTTTCATGGATTTCAATTCTTTTAGCTATTTTTGAAGGGGACCACCTAAGCAACATTTCTGTAAAATTTGGTGTTAATTGGCCAAGTAGTTTAGGAGGAGATGTCGTTTAAAGAAATTGTTGACGGACGCCGGACGACGGACGACGACCGACGACCGACGGACGGACGCCGGAGGAAAGGTGATCACAATAGCTCACATGAGCACTTCGTGCTCAGGTGAGCTAAAAATTCTCAGAAGTAAGATAAATATCTATCATATAGTGAATGCTTACCACCAAATGGGGTTTTATACAGAATATAATCATTTATTGACATAATTGTATGTCAAAGTAACATCATCTAAGCAATTAAATGGTGAAGAAACATGGTGTTTATCAGCTCCCATCAACCTTTTTTTCAATTTTAATGGTATAGTCTGAAGCTAAAATGGTGCCTTATAATTTGCAACATTAGCAGTATGGGAAATGTGACAAGCAAATTTTATACTGCTGACCAATGTGACTGATTTGCAGTAAGAATTGAAGCACATAATCAATTCATTGATACTCTGAACTCAATTCATTGAACCTCAAAATTTGATCTTTCAAAGAAACAATAATAGGCAAAAAAGCTAAAAGACACAAATTACTCTAGCTTTTATCATTTTTGTAAACTTAAACAAGGATGACTTTGCTTTGAATACTACTCAAATTAAAAATTCCCTGACAGTCTTTTTCAAATTCCCTGACATTTCCCTGACTTTTGTCTGAATTTTCAAATTTCCAAGACACTCAACAAAATTCCCTGACATTTCCCTGACTTTATCAAAAGTCCATTTTCCCCTGACTTTTCCCTGACGCAAAGGAACCCTGTATCATGGAATTTTGGAAGTGTTACAGTTCTTGAAGATAATTTATTATAGTCCTTGAAAACCCTTGGTTGGCCATTAAATGAAACAAGCTAGCTACCATGGAAATTATATCTAATCATGGAATTTTGTCACAATGTTACTGTTAAGTATTTAATGGTATTTCAGTGTAGACCACAGAAAATCACCCCATCAAGATTTGCAACTGAAAACGAGAGCGCAGCCTACAGGTGCCTACGCTGGGCTGTAGATTGCTGGATAGTGGATGAACTTGCTGGATAGTGAGTGAAAATCTAATAAAACAAGAGCCGTCAGAGACGGATTATGCTCCCCAAATAAGGCATTGTCACAAAAACAAGAGCCATGTTGGACATGGACATCCCCCGCCAAGAAAGTTTGATAGTAAACTGAAGCCTAATAGATAAAAGATTCTTTTGTACTGTCAAAGATTTGCCTCCTATAAAATCTAAGTAATAAAAATAACAAAGGGCAATAACTCCAAAATTATGCAAGCAAGAGTTGTAGTTCAGGTGTATTGCACTTCTCCTCCATGAGATCTATCCTTTCATAAAGATTCAAGTTGATAGCTATTATACTTTAGGAGATATGCTCCAGACAAAATCTAAGTATCAAAAATAACAAAGGGCAATAACTCCAAAATTATGCAAGCAAGAGTTGTAGTTCTTATGCATAGCACTTCTCCTCCATGAGATAAAGTTTCAAGTTGATAGCTGTTATACTTTAAGAGATATGCTCTGTGGTCAGATTGCAAGGACTCAAATAAGGTGTTATCTTATACAGCAAACATAAAGGTAACAAACATTAAACCCCCTTTTTGCATGACATATTTTTAGACACAAATTTCAAATAGTTTATGGTAAAGGGCATCTGATTTGCTACTGAAATGTGAAATTACATCAAATTCTGAACATAAGACTAGGAGAAATGAAAGAATAACTGTATTTTACTCGCTAGCATGAAGGTAACAAACATTTAGCCCCCTTTTTTGATGATATATATTTTTTTACGTTAATTTCAAATTGTTTATAGTAAAGGGCATCTGAATTGCTACTCAAATATGAAATTTCACTAAATTCTGACTGTTAGACTAGGAGAAATTGTGGAAAAACTGTTTTTTACCCTAAGTCCCTTTTTCCCGTGACGAGGCCTCAAATCCTAAAACCATCACAGATGCATCATCACTATATCATAGGGAGTTCACATGGTAAGTTTCATTTGATTTGGCCCTAGGGTTATGGAGAAATAGGTGGGGACGGACGGACGGACGGATGGAATTATGGACGGACAGACAGACGAAGCGGCGGCTATATGCTCTCCCTTCGGGGAGCATAAAAAAAGGGACATAATTTGTACAAACAATGCATCTAGATTGATTTACACTTCACTAAACATGAGGACAATTCCGTTGGTTTGTCATGGACAATAAGTCATTTATTGTAATTCTTTGACCACACCTCTCAAAAAATCACCAGACATCAATGTCTGTGATAGACAAAAATTATGTGATTTCCATCCGTGGTTTACATTCCATATAACATTGACGATATCCGCGGAAAACACAAATGTTACATCCAGACGTGCTCTAGACAATTTAATTTGACAAAATGTTTCTATTTAGACAACAATCTGCACAATTTAAGACAATGGAATCCGACATACATCTATCAAATCTCTCCCAGATTCTTGAGGAAGATTTTTTTTACTCTATGTTCTGATTTTCTTGGCTTTAATCATTATAAAGCTTGTTGATTTAAAAATTTCTATGATTTTCGGGGAATCTATGGGGGCCGGGTTTTTATATCTATCCTTGCCTCGAGTAATATAAGACTACCAAAATATATTGGACCATTTTATACAAACGATGACTATGATTTGACCCCATGACCTAGTTCTTGACCCCATGTGACTCAAATTTGACCTTGTCCTAGATACTAAATTACATTCTTAAAAAGTTTCAAGACAATTCAGCTGACTATTCTGTGACTTCTAAAGTGCATTCAAGATTTTTCTTGGAAATTAATTTCTTGACCTAAATTATTTTTTTGACCCTATGTGGACAAATTCAAATTTGTCTAAATATTTCACAAACAAATATTCTGACCACATTTTGAGAGATTTGAGCACAAAATGTGATTTTTAGATAGAGAACACACTAGTTTTTTTTGTTGTTGTTTTTTTAGGATTTGACTCAGTGACCTAGTTTTGACCCCACATAACCCAAATTCGAACTTGTGCCAGAGCTCATACAAAAATTTTGACCTTAAAGTTTCAAAAAGACTTTCAAGCTAAAATTGTGACCTCTAGAATGCACACAATGTATTGATGACAAATGAAGCATGATGGGCATCTGACACAGTTTTAAGCCCATTATTCTGGGCTCATTATGAGCACTTCATGCTAAGGTGAGCCAAGGAATAAGTTTATTTAAGGTAGTAGACCCATAATAGTTTCGCAATGTTTTGGAAGTAATGATCTTTCACAATGTTTACCAAGGTTTCCTAATAATTTCATTAGGAAACCTTTATTAACATTGTGAAAGGTCATGAGTTCCGAAATGTTGTGGAACATTTACAGGTCCACTACCTTAAATGGCACATCTTTTCAATGAGGGGAACATTAAACTCATATCAAACAAGGGATGTTTCTAAAACATTAATGCCCCACCCCATAACAGCATTTCAATTATTTGTCAATTAAAAGGACAATAACTCATGAAATATGATGAGTAGAGTAATGGTTCTTGTGTATTGCACTTCTCCTCAATGAGATCTATCTACATGTGACGTTTCTTGATTCTAGCTTACATGCTTTTGGAGATATGCTCTGGACCAAATATGGTCTACGCAACAACATACCGACCCACATGTTGAAAGCAATATACCCCCTCATTTTCGAAAGGGGGGGGGGGGCATAATCATTTGAAATCCATCCAGAAAAGTCTGAGATTAAAGCCCATTAAATTTAAATGGAAGAAAAAACTGACACTGAAGTGAAGTTATGACTAAATCTGACTCGCACTACAATGGTGCTCAGCAAATAAGAAGCCTTGAACAATGAAAGCTCAACATGAAAAAGTTGTAACTGCCTATATATGTTTATAGGCAGTTACAACTGTTTAATGCCGAGCTATCAAACTGCATTCTAGCTGATAAGAAATACTGACAAGGCAATCAAATACTTTACTTGCCGTAGAGACACCAAAAGACAATTGAATATATGATTCCCATAGAAAAATTGTACCAAATTTCTCTCATAGACATATATACCAATTGTCTTTGGAACTTTCTCTCTGTATGCTAATAGGCCAATTTTGAACAAGAATTATGCTGATATAATGGATTGGTTTTTTTTTGTTTTTTTTTTTAACTCATTTACACATAAGAAAATATATACCCTGTTAAATATAAATTCATAGCCTGTCACTTAAAGATCACCTTTAAGGTTGAAGATTCTATTAAGTTTGGTTAAGAAAAAATATTACTGAATGTAATTCTGCAGCATAGTCTAAAAAAATCTTAATTCTTGTCATGCTGAAGTAGCTGAACCCAGAATATTCTTGCTTTGGAGGTATAGACTAAGATTAGTATGCACATAAGTCTAATTGTAGTTTAGACTACCTGATTTTCCATTTTAAACCAGAGAACTAATAGCTTCTCACATTTTGTATATCCATTGCTTTCAGCACTTCGATTTTACAGAAATTTTGTAAAGGACTGAATGCTGCTTTATTGAGGGTAAAATTTAAACCATGCAAAAGGGAGAGCACCGCAATATAGATATCAATAAACACTCCCTGAAAAGTTGACAATTAAAATTTGTTTGTTTGAATTGGGTTTTATGCTACTTTAAATCTTCCTATATAGCTATGTGGTGGCTGGAGCACCTAACTATAGATTCCTGGTATTTCTCACACCAACATTTTTATTCAATCTATTATAAATTAATATATTTTCGAAAGAATTTACGATTACAAGCCTGCAAATCTGATTCTGAGCCGACCTAAACTTAGAAAACAACGAGTCGACAAAGACCTTCAAGCAACCCTCTCAACTAAGACCGACCACGCCGTTTTCGTTTAAAATACAGACTTACTTGGCAGAAATAAGCTTTTTTGTCATTAGTACCGGTACGAATTTCAATGTTGTGGTTTATTTGTGTATCATTTGTTTTACTATATGACATTTCACTTCGATAGCGAGATAAACAATACACGATCGTCTAAAAATAGATCATGTAATTTATACAGAAAGTAGACTTGAAGCTTAAATGTTTGGCTGAGTATTTCAATAGTTTCTTCGATCTAGATGATTGCAATTATAAGGGACGAGTGTCTTTTTCACTGCGTTTATTGGGGTATAAAGTGCAATTGCCTTAGCACATGGCTTTATCATAACGCCCTACGGGCGTTATTTGCTATGTGCTAAGGCAATTGCACTCTATACCCCAATAAACGCAGTGAAAAAGACACTCATCCCTATATTACCCGCTCTTATCTTTACCCTGAAAACAGATCATCTATATGACCTTAAATTGATTTCATCTATCAAACAAGCCAATAAATGATCTCCTAATGAGCTGGTTACAAAATAGCATTAATGACTTTGACCTTGCTTTGGGACTTGATAATCTACAGCCTTTAATCAGAACTTCATTAGATCATACACACTATATATGGTAATTTCTTCTTCACTGAGATAAAATGCCACTTTGAACATTTTTTCAGTTGTATGACAATGACTGGAGCACCTATTCCTATCGCTATTTATCATTGGCCAATTAGAAAAATTTTACATCAGCCAGGCGCTGGCTATATCAGGACAAAATATTTTTTGCAGTCACATAAAACATGGCCGACATGAAGATGTCTTGTTTCTTGTTTAGTGATGATACAGAAATCATGGTCGATTAAACATCGTGTGCTAATGATACACCAGCAAGTCTTCAACTAGTTGGCAACATGCTGGTGATGAGTTGCTTACTAGTTGCCAATACCAAACAGAAGTAAAAGACACAGATGATATTCAAGACGTATGCAATTTCTACAAAATCAGTCAGAGCCTGGGCGATGATCGACCATATCCCAGCTGATTCCCAGTAGTTAATAGTGGATAAAATAATGCCTCGACAAATCTAAAAGATCCTGCCTACTAGGTTTTAACTTAAAGATAAAACTCAAGGAGGCATTGCCTATCTCAGAAAACTCCACTATTGAATCACCCATCCCACAACAGTAGATGGTGGGCTCTGTCACTTTATCTCACAGTTGGTAGTCACTAAATGTTAAGTTAAAGATTATTTGAGAAAACTTCAAAGTATCTTGGATAAGATTATTCAAAGATAAATATTACAAAGACAGGGGTGTGGAAATACGGATTTTCTCCACTTGTCCCTAGACAAGAAAAGTGTGATTTTCTACTTGATCAAGATCAAAATGAACTTGTCCACAAAAAAAGGTATAGATGAATATTGAGATAACGTTGTCTTCATAGAAGAAAATGCTGGAGTCCAGCATTTTCTTCAATAAAAACAAAGTTTTTGTCCCATTGGGCTAACTTATCTATCGGATCTCTTTAGTACATCTATGATTTGCTCTGGTATTAGATGTCCAGGACAAGTAAAGACTTGAAAAATGTACTTGTCTACAGGTAGAAAAGCCTGCATCAAGTTCATCATCCCTTACAAAGAGTATTAACTTCATATTGACTAAAGATTTTTGGTTGTACACAAATGAAAAAATAAATCCAGATCTGTGCAAACCATCTGTTTACCTTAATTTTTGGTGCATTTAATGCAATCATATATCATAATAAATAATAATACTATTGAAGATTATTTCCAGCTGTGATGTTTCAAATTCGATCTTGGAGATGCAAAAATCGTTTTTTCCCGTAAATTTCTCCTGAAATTTGTTCCATATTGTTTTCCCTACATACGGTTCTCATCAAATTAATGTTTGGCAGTTTTGGGAATTTCCTGATTCAAATAGTTCAACCTTGATGCACCAAAAACACTTGCTGCAGATGTAGGAGGAATTAATATACCATATTTATAATATGACCTACGTTGTTGGAGTGATATAACCCTGTTGAATAATTTTGATATTTCACAGGTGTTATTACACTAGTGAAATAAATATGCAAATGAGCTCAGAGCAAATAGCAACACTATCTTGTAACCGCGAAAATGACATCATAATGTATATATCATGACGTCAGTTTTAAAGGGTTATAAGTTTCCCCGAAAGATTGAAATGATGAATTTCAAGAATTTTGACTATTTCTCGCAAAATTTGGGTCATTTTATAAATAGAATATCAAATTTGTACTAATGAAATACCGAATTGATTAAACAAGCCAATTCTTAAACAGATAAAAACTCAGCACAGCCTCGTTTTTATCTGCTTATAGTAGACTAGTTTAATAAATTCGACA
>OX411557.1:52375612-52420094 GCA_948146395.1 Fragum whitleyi | reverse complement strand
TCTCTCTCTCTCTCTCTCTCTCTCTCTCTCTCTCTCTCTCTCTCTCTCTCTCTCTCTCTCTCTCTCTCTCTCTCTCTCTCTCTCTCTCTCTCTCTCTCTGAGGTTGATTCAAGTTGGAGTGAGTCTCAATCGCTCTGATGTGCTTACTATTGTTTTGCAATCGAAAATAAAATCAATAGTGTAAAGATTAAATTATGTTGCTATTGCTGTTAATTGTTTGACTACAAATAGACAACTAAACCTGTTACATATATGCTTCTCATGTCAACCTCCATTTCGGACAAACACATTTGTAACACACTTTATCTGTTACGAATGTGATCATGTACGTAACAAATGTGTTACATATATGATTTGTTACAAATATGACCCAACAAATCTCGGTTTACATTGTTAAATGCCATTACTTCTGAAATATTGCAGAACTATTACGGATCCATTACCTTAAAGCATAAATGAGATAAAATGTGACAATGTCATTATAATGCTATTAAGATTTGTTTATTGGGCTCCGCTCAAGAGTTGAATGTATTAAATTGAAGGGTATAAGTTTTTGATAATTTTACTGTTTTTTTGGTAATATTATCAAGTCATAATCTACCGGTTTTTTTCGATATACCACCGAAAAGGATAAACAAAAATACATACTATTCGTAATTAACGTCAGAATATATCTTGTCCCCAATCCTAAAAATAATTTCATTTCATAGGCAGTTTGACAGGGATTTACGCCAACAAATATTTACGTATGTTTAGGTTCTAAATTACTAATGACCTTTGAATCAAATGTCGTTTAAAAACTATTATTGTAAAATATATATCCGTATTTTGATACATGCGATACGCCTATCCTTCTATTACATACAGTCAGTTACATTGTGAAATTGACATTCATCTCAAGCAATATCATTCTAAATCTCCAACTCAGCGCTCAAAATTGATGAAAAAGGCTAAAATCAACATCTACTTTCAAAATACGTTTGAAAAGACAAAGCATCGTGATGTCACTGATATGATTGATATTGTAAGCATCTGATTGGTTCTTGGAAAAATAGGAACCTATTTATAGAATTTGTATGCGTATTTTATTAAAGGAGGGTAACAAATATCGCCCATATTTTTCAAACTGAACAAAATTAGCTATATATGTTAACCTCTCTTTAATTTCATTCTAAACGCACTCATCGCACTCTTTCAAATTCATTAAAAAAATACAAAATCAGTCATCTTGTCAATTTCATGATGATGATACTGTACGACTTACCAAGAATCGTGCATTCTGATTGGCTGAAAAATTGGTCTCATTACTCAATGAAAACAATTTTGATAACGCAGCTTTTTCGTAAGCTTCCGCGGAAAGTAGTCCCACAAAGAATCCATTTATTTGAGGATAAGTCTTTCCATTTTTGCTTCAGGAAATTAAATTGTTAGATATTTTTTTTATTTCAAAGAGGAATGAAGCTGAAACCTAATCAAACTCATGTCTGAATCTGCTTTGCGTTTTCATACCGTGTGATTAGGGTTTTGTTTCCATATTTTAATGAAATCAACAAATACTCTCTTCATATCCTAAATGACTAAAATTATTAATTAATGAACTTTTATATGAGCTGGTTGACACTTTACTGTGTCATTCTGGATCTTTTTATCATTCAAACGGCCACATTCTTATTAACCGAGGAATTACTTTCCCTATCTTTAGCATAAAGTTATTTGTCGCCTTCTTAAGGTAGTGGACCCGTAATAGTCCTGCAACGTTTCACTAGTAATGAACTTTAACAGTGTTAACCGAGGTTTCCTAATGATATTCATTAGGAAACCTCGGTCAACATTCTCAAAGAACATTTCGTCCAAAATGTTGCGGAACTATTACGGTTCGACAACCTTAAAATCACAATATGGGAATATCATTTAGAAATGAGGGGTATTAAATAAATAGAAGATACTCGTTTGTAAGATGTATTAATATATCAGTGAGTGAAAAACAAAAGCTATACATGTATTTTCACGAGTGGTCTACTCCCAAATAAAAGTATAGCTTTTGTTGTTCACGAAATTATATATCAATCGATCTTACTCGAAAAAAAAACTTTTTTTTTTCTATTTCTGTAATACGAAAATATGACACAATGTGAAAATTTCAGGAAAATGCAGTAAGTTTAAAGTGATAATCCGGGCGACGAAGATTTTTAAGTCAGTGAAAAGTTTCTATAAGAATGCAAAATTTGACAAGGATTCATAAATCGCCCTTTTTCGAGTTGCTCGTCTTTTGTTTGGCAAGTTAAAAGTGTTTTGCAATAGATAATTTAGTGTGTGATAGCATTACAGTTGATGTATGACAAAATTGTTGTGACATTTCAAGTCGGGTCATGGGGATGGAATATATGAATGAATGAAACAAAAATTGCTGAAAGTACTGATGTATTTACATAAGTCCGATTTTATTAAAAAAAAAAATGCAAACCACCAGTAAAAAGGGGCTATCTTGGTAGTGCTTATTCGAGTGTTGGTACTTGTCAGATTGCGCCGGCTGCGCAGGCATACTAGGGTCGGATTTTCGGTACTTGTCTGATTTTCTGAAAAAAAAAATCCGTTTGTTTTTTTTTTTTTGTGTGTGTGTTTTGTGTTTTTTTTAATCGACCTCCGGTTGATAACCACTGAATATAACCTCCTTTTCTAATTCTTTTTTCACGGAGTTTCCTTATGGCCCTTATTCGCGTGAAGGGTCATATTTATGAATTTCGGCAATCAAAAATTTTCAAATATTCATTTACTGTTGATCAATTTGTGATTAGTGAATGTTTTAAAAACTGACCAAAATGAACAGCTCTAAAGGTAAAATTAAGGTGAAGTATATCCCCGATATCAAAGATATCGTTTTCAGATTTTCAGATTTGAGATTTTTTAATGACGGATGAATAACTCCCATTTCCATGTTACAAAAATGGAGTCACAGGGTAAATGGGAAATATCAAATGAATGAGGGAAGATGTTTTGAGAAAGTTGATGATAATAAAAAATAAATGAAAAGGTTTCAGCAGATAATGTGAGAGGAAGCGGTCCATCTTTCTGGCCCACTTTATTTCATCCATTCTGAATGCACCAATTTCTTTGTTTAGTGAAATATACTGTACAAGGACATTCGCTCTTAAAATAAGCATATTCTAGAATCTCTCGAGAAAATGGGATTTAGCGATGACATTTGAATAATAATACAATATAGAAACAAACATTTGTAATAAGGTCACGATTAATAAATTTAAACTGAAATTAATATGTAAAAGATACACGTCAGAAATTGTTTTTGGAAATGTAGGTCAGCTTCATATTGCATATACAGCTAATCATATAGTTAAATCGACACTTCCAAACGCTCAATCGAAACACCCCAAGACACTCCAAAAAAGTTTAAGAACGATTCGAAATCGTTCAAATTGGTCAGTATTCCTACCATTTCGATCAAATAATAGGATGATTTTATTGGCTGGTGTTGATTTTTTTTTTTACCACAAAGACTCAAAAATCAGGATGTATGAGACGATTTTATTAAATGGAGACGAAAAAAGAGGATATTGAATGAGTGGTCATGGAATACTGAATTTATTAAACGAGTCATCTAGAAACAGATAAAAGCTAGGCTACGCTGAGTTTTTATCTGTTTTAGATAACGAGTTAAATAAATTCTGTATTTTACGAGCACAAATTTTGTATTCTATTTATGATGACCCAAATTTCGGTTATAAATCGAGAACCCAACGATATTTTTCCGATTCATGTTATTCCGCGAAACATATAACGCCGTTTGGAAAATGACGTCAGCCGTTCCATTATGACGTCATTTTACTAACAAAAAATATAATGTTTTTCTTCGTTCTTTGCTCATTTGCAAAGTTATTGCACTAGTGTAATTAAAACTTGTGTAATATCAAAAATAAGCAGCGGTTTTTTTTCACTCTCGCGACGTAGGTCATATTATAAATGTCGATAATGTTTTACCTCTCTTGAAAATCATTCAAAACTCGCATGGCACCCTCATTTGATTTCGATCCGAAGTCATTCAACTTGTCAGTTTCACAATGTTCCAAGCCGTACAACCAATCTTCTACAGTAAGTAGCATTAACAATACAGTTGATTTTACATGATTTCGGAATGAAATTGGATGAGTGTAATAATTGCAAGAGGGGCGAAAAAAGGATTTCGGGGATACTCTTATACTTAGGACCAGGAAGATAAAGAAGAATTGTATAAATTTTGAGATGTAGGGATTAGCGATAATTTATTACCTCCCTTTAATAGAATATACATACTTTTCTATTTGTATGTTACCGCAGACCATTCAGACGTTTAAGAATTCAAACAAGCAAATTAAGTCGTGTAATAAATTGACTGGTTTGAATAAAATGTCGACTGATTTGTACGGTTTCAAAGCATTTTAAATATTTCGAAGCGTTTCTGAATCTTTTTCGGGGGGGTTTCGTAGGTTATGATTGGAGCGTTGAGAAAGCGATTTGGATTGGTATTCATCGGTGTGAGTTTCTTTTTAATTGTGAAACTTCAAAGATAACAAATAACTGAAAAACAAGACAGTTGTTCATTCTGAAAACCAGCCCAGCGTTCATGATGCAAAAACGGTATCAGCTGTTTGCAAATCATACTCCGCTTTGCACATTCACTTGCGTGGAAAACTAAGGTATGATTTACATTTGCTTCGTTACAATCAGAGAATTACAAAAAAATCATAAGTACAAGTGTCTAAAATGACCTAGTAATATCAGTAATATGTAAAGACATTGGATAATGAAAGGATAATGAACTGATAATTAAAGATAATTTGTAGCCTTTAGATGTTCAAGCGGCGTTGATTACGTTATATATAGACCATAACTCACACAGTCATTTCCCATCAAAAATAATATGAGTTTGTCTAGATGGTAAATTATTGCAAAGCCTAGAACCTTAGTAAATGTGACCCATCAAACAAAAAGTAACCATATGTTAACCCTTTCCTGTTTTACAAAATTTTGGACCTGTCCAAGACCAAAATTTAAAGTGAATTTAATTTAAAAAATAACCTTTCAGTAGGGTAGAAAATAGTGTGGAAAAAGAAGAAATTGCTTGTCCGAAGCAATTTCTTCTTTCTTCACAATGTTTTATCAATCATAACATCACAGACACGTTAAAAGCAGGGATTAAACAGCAAAGGGTTAAAATGGGAAAAGTATCCACCCTTGTCAGACTGCGCGGACTGCACAGACTGGCTAAGGTCGTTATTTTTTGCTTGCTGTATCTTCTCTGGACCAAGAAGGATCAATATTCAATCCTAAATGATCTATTTCGTATTGCGACCTCTGTGACGACTTCGTTTAACCTCTGTGTCGATGTCGTTTTACCTCTGTGTCGATGTCGTTTTACCTCTGTGTCGATGTCGTTTTACCTCTGTGTCGACGTCGTTCAAACTCTGTGTCAACGTCGTTCGGAAACGTGCTGAAAAAAAATGTATTACGCTGTTTCTACCCCTAACGCCCTACTGAACGTCTGGCAGTGAAACTTTACGACAGTGACAAGACTTAGCGACCCAGTGACTCCTTTATCATACAATTTTGAGACTATGAACTGATTTTGAAATAAGGAGATAGCGGTCCTGCGTTCGGGATCGCAAAACAGTAAAGAATGTTTTCCAATTGTACTCCGCTTTGCACATGCACTTGCGTGCAAAGCGCGGTATAATTGGAAAACTGTTCTCATCGTTTGGTGATCATGAACGCAGGGCTGTTTCAGTCATAGGTCAGGTAGACATTGCACATTTCAATTAGTAACATCGTGAAATTGGCTGTCATTCCGATCAAACCATTCTAAATCGCTCAGTTAGCGAACTATTAATCATTCCAAATACTCACTCAAATCAATCAAAACCACTCCGAAATCATTAGAAAACATTTCGAAATCGTTCAAGACGATCAATATTTAGTTCAAATCGATCAAACAAATCTTCGATTTTATCGGCTGGTTGAGTTTTTAAGGTGTCTGATTGGTCCATGAGAACATACACCCAAAAAAGTTCATAAATTTTATTAAAGGGGTGTAATAAAAATCGTTAATTTTGTTCATCTTGAAAAAATGGCAAAATTGAATTATCTCCCTTTAATCTCACTCTAATTCGCTTCACACACTCAGTCAATTTTAAATCATTCCAAAATCATTCATCTTGTCAATTTCACGACGTTTTTAACTATAATGCACAATTTTATGATCCACCTGATCTTCAAATTCCTCTGCTAATGATTTTACTCTTCGAGACCAACGAACCTTGGGCCCGTTTTACTAGACATGTTACGAAAAAAATAATCGTAAGTCAAAACCACAAATCGTAGATGGTGTTTCATCCATTCTTAGATTCTGCCTTACAATATCTCATTGGAATCGTCTTTAGAAGACGCTTCCAATGAGATTATGCATGGCAGAATTCCACAATTAGGTTTAACTGGAGAAGCAAGTTTGATTTTTGACTTACGCAAAAAATTATCGTTAAATGTTTATTTAACAGACTCCTTGTCTTTTTAGGTGTTACTTTGACGAAAGCATTAGGTCATCATCTTCCGCTAGCAATTCCAAGGATTTTCGTTAATATTTTTTTGAAGTAATCAAAGGAATTCCGATCTCATCCAGATTTCTGGAAAGTAGCCTGCATTACCCTTCCTTAAAGCAACGTGTGTCAACGTCGTTCAACCTCTGTGTCAACGTCGTTCAACATCTATGTCGACGTCGTTCAACCTCCAATGATTTTTTCAATAATTTGAAGTAATCAAAGGAATTCTGATCACAGCCAGATTTCTTGATAGAAGTCTGCAATACCCTTCCTTAAAACAAGTATTTCATACTTTATCAGGCTTTTGAGTCAAAGCCCTGCTTCAAGCCTCAAATACGTGTCATGTACACATTGTTTTTTAAATCCTGTAAAGACCACTTGCGAATTGCTTATGAGTGCTCTACGTCAGTTCGTCAATTTTGGCGTGTCTTAATAAGGTATCAGGTAACGTAACAACTTCCTTCCGGTTGTTTCCGGAAGTGGTAGGTGGCGCTGAATGTCGCATGCCATCACTTCACGACACCTGTCAAATTTGTAACGGGATGTGAAATTTGACGACCGGTTTTTCGTCGTTATAGACATTTCCTGCGTAGGCGATGGCCTTCCTTTTGATATTTTGTGCTTGAAATTTAAAGCGACATGGAGACCTTGATAAGTCGTGTTTAAATGTTGTTTTATCGTTGTAAAATGTCATACAGGATAAATGATGTCAACACGCCATCTCCAATTCCTCCATTTCATTTCAACGAAAAGGGCAAAAAATAGCATTTATTGCGAAATCAAAACCTCTGACATACTTAATGAAATGTAAAATCATCCTCGAATAAGTACATGAAAGATGTAATTAATTTTGAATTAGAATATATATCCCCATCATCGTGTTGCGTTTATCGATCACTCTCGTACCCATCTAATAATTTGTCAGAGACAACAGAAATTCGGACGCAAAGCAGCCTAGATACATGTAGCCAGGCAGTGCATTTCGAAGATTACTTGAATATCTTAATAAACGTTCAATTCGTATATATTTCCTGGCCGTAAAGTAAAGAATCTGATCAAACTGTGTGGATGCATGGTTTAACTGCTTGTTTCTAAAGTGTGATCGAATAGTATGTTTCCACGCCGGTGCGTCAAAATAGCTTAAAGACTATATATTAAAAGACTTGTTTGATGCGTCCAAATTGTAAAACGTACGAATCGTAAAAATTCATGATTAATGACATCTTGCTTATCAGTTCGTCTTTGATTTAACGCTTTGTTCGGCCTTCTCCGTATCGGAAGGATGAATAATGGAGGGAGGGCGTACAAAAAACTCATGGGTGGAAAAAAAGTTGATGCCTCTCCTAGATAACCCAAAACATGGAAATTTCTGTCTCAAAAGACAGGCGCTACAGATCCGGAAAACTTTCAATGTAAATAGAACAAAAAAGGTCGAAAATTCGATGGGGTTTTACCAATCATAGGTTAGAAGATATATAGAAAATAACATGTTAGTGTCTAAAAATAACAATGTTATCTGGTCGAGGCTGGGAGTATTTAAGATGACGAGGACTTGCCGAGTCATGATAAATTCTCACAGCCGAGACCTGATAACATTGATATTTTATGACACTTACATGTTATTCTGTTTATCATGCAATCATTTTCCAGAGCTTAGGTTTGATAAACCCTTAAAAATCAAGGAAATTCAGATGAAAGTTGTTTCTAAAAATAGACTGCCTGATATCATGTTATGTTATCAGACAGGTGATATCAGGTCAATACAGGCTTCGTTGCATGATATCTTTTTTACTTTAATTTTGGAATATCAAGTAGAATGATAACTACTTAAGTCCTCCTCGAATTAGGCCTAAAAAGTTAATTTTATTATTGAATGGTTCGTTTCTATGCTTCCATACAAAAGTAGCTCAATTCCGCCCTAAATTTTGGACCTTAGCCATACTATCTAGATAGTAAGTAACGATTCATTACCACCTTTTCTAGGGTAGCTGCCAGACGTGGCCAACAGGTGGCGATGCACGCAACAAAAAACCAGTTTATCAGCGCCACTATCAGGAAATCCCGTCGGCGCACGAACAAATTATCGTAACTACAGCTTGAATAAAGCTGTAGTTACGATGTTTGGTCGTGCACCGACGATATCGTTCTGAGATACTGGCTGTTTGGCCTCTTTGAAGTCTTAAAACAAAACCGACATGAATTGTTAAGAACCAATGGGTCGTGGCTTATGATCTATTGTTTACTGGGGGTCAAAGTAAACTGAAAACGCAAATGTTTTTGAGATGCCGTAAAATAATCCTTTTTACAGATAAGTGGTTAAATCTGCGGTATCAATATAACGCGTGCTGCGGTTTTTGAATTACGCGTTTTTATTGATAAAGTAAGATTAATGCACTCGTGTTAAATGTCTTTAATGTCGGTTCCATTGCAATTTGAGCTACTAAATGTACTCTTCATCACTCAAATTTCCAAAGATATCTAAAACCAAATTTTATTGCTCCTTTTATTCTTTGTTCCGTTTCCAACATTTAAATTATTACATATTTCACTTTTTTATCGTTTTATTATGACTGTTTGTTGTTGTTGTTGCTGGGGTGTTTATGGCTTGTTTCTTTATTTTTTTATATTTTTTCTAGTCATTTATTTATCTATCATTCTTGATTGTTCGGTTAGGATAATTTGAAGGGAAATAACTATTTAGTTCAATAATTGACATAATCATACTCTGTAACCATGCGCAAAAAGTAGTTCCATAAAATGATCTTAAATTAGTAAATTCTTTACTTTTTTCAATATCCTTTCAATTATCAAAAACGAAGAGATTTTTCTTTTGATTTTTAATTTTACTACCCGAAGGTTCCTGTCTTTCTGTACATCTGTCTGTCCGTATTTAAGAGTATCTATAACTAAAACGTTTCGCACTTCGAGCCATACTCTAATACAAAAAGGCTTATAAACAATATACCATTCCCTCATTTTTGTATTTGTTTATGTATTTAACCTTCACGCAATAAGGTTGGAAAATCATGGTAGGCTTCTAGATAATTGACTTTCGGATCAAAAGATCATGTCCTAGAGATGTGCCAAGAATGTTTGTTTGGCAACAGTCAGGAAAAAAATAGGTAGGATTTAGTACATTACACCATATACATAGTACACTTAGTATGCAGATAGAGGCGGTATTTTGTATCTTATTTATTAAAATATTCTTAAAAATTCTTGCACAAATCATTTGTTGTAGATATACCTTGGTTCATTTTACCCGAATTTATCCTCTGTGGAAAAAAATGATTAAATAGCATTAATCGACATGTTTTATCAATTTACAAAATATATATATTACACTCAATACCGTTGCGGAAAAAAGTATTTAACTAAAATTAATCGACATATTTTATCAATTTACAAAAAATATATATTACATTCAATACCGTTGTGGAAAAAAATGTTTAAACTATCATTAATAGATATATTTTATCAATTCACAAAAAAATGTATTACAATCAATACCGTGAAAGCACGTGCAAAGTCGATTAGGAATAATTAGACTATTATTCATCTAAATAGCAGGGGTCAGATCCGGTTCAATAAAACCGCGCTAAACAGTAAGTTAGATCGTGAATTGGCTCTCATCTCGATCAAAACCATTCTAAATCGCTCACTCTTCGTTCAATTCATTCATTCCATACACTCATTAAGATCGATTAAAAACGCTCCAAAATCATTTGAAAACATTTCGAAATCGCTTAAGACGATCAACATTTTATTTCAATCGATCAAATTATTCTACGATTTTTTCGACTAGTGTGGAGTTTAAAGTGTCTGTGTCAGACACACAAAAAAGAAAATTATGTATATTTATTAAAAGGAAGTAATAAATATCGCTGAAGATGCACAAAATTACCGATATGGGATTAACTCCCTTTAATTTCACTCAAAACTTACTTCACATAATCATTTAATTTCATTCCAAATTATTCCAAAATAATTCATCTTGTCAATTTCACGATGCTGTTAACTGTCCTCATTTGAAGCGACATTCCTCTCCCTCCCTTGATCTCGGTGTATTTCTCTGTTTTCTGCCCGTATGTTATTTATCTACATGTGGTTTTCCAAAGCATTGCGACTACAACTTTTCAAGGTGTTTTTATAAGTACTGAATACGTGAAGATTTGTTTTCCTTTAATCTATTTCCATACTTTTTTTAATCTTTTTTAATTTCATGTTGTTTTTCTTAAAAATCGTGGCACCAACTCATTTACATTAGTTATTGTTTACAGATTTAGCTAATCCAAAGACTCATGGACAGATTTTACCCGTGTCAATCATTCAGTTCCGCACAATTACAATGCTTACAGCACTTTGAATCTTTATATACTCTTCCATTACCATTCTTTTCTATTTTTCTCTTCCCTTTAAAAGCCTCTGGGCCCGTTTTACTAAACTTCTGAGGAAAAAAATAATCGTAAGTCAAAATCATAAATCGAACCTGGTGTTTTATTCGTATTTAGATTCTGCCTTTCAATGTCTCGTCGGAATCGTCTAAAGAAGACGATTCCAATGAGATGATGCATGGCAGATTTCATATTAAATATTACAGTAGAAGCAAATTCAACTTTTGAATTACGCAAAAAAAATGATCGTAAGATTTTTAGTAAAACAGGCCCCACTTCTGTAACTATTTAACAGGTTATGAAGAACTAATTGAACGTAGTATGGCTTGCAGGAAACATCGGGGAATCCATTATGTTATGAATACGCCCTGAACAGATTTCACTCTTACCTCTAAATGGATGATTACAAGTTTGCTCCTATCTTGTACTGATCTCCAAAAATAAGTTCCAGAAAAAAGATGCAAAGAAATGATTTCCTTTAAAGTTATGTTTTATAAGAAATGAAAAGTGTTATATTACAAAAGTGTTAAAATATATAAGTAGAGCACATGACCTCGAAACCATTGAAGTTCAACCGCGTGGGTTCGATTCCCGGGCTGGCACACTAACATACTAATTGTCTTTCGGATGAGACGTTAAACCGAGGCCCCGTGAGACGGTGCTTTACACCGAGCACGTTAAAGAACAATGGCGGATCTCAGCAGTAGTTTCGTTATGTATCCTTGCACTATCCCCCGTAACAACTAACCGTCTTCTGGGGGCGTCGCTCATATGGGCATGTGCTACGGTAGGGACGATAAATAAACGGAAATGTACAAATGATCACACTTATGAAAGTATTTTTCGCGTATCAATTTTTTTATAGTTTCATACCTTTATTGTGATAAAAACAAAAATGAATTTTTCTCTAGAATTATATTCGGCTATAAATTAAAAATACGATCTAGTTTCGTATTTCCATAATGATATTGTAAAAAAACTATTAGATTTGTATAATTAAAATCAATAAGGGCGTAAATATTCCAGATGATATTGCAAAATTAGCGCACAACAATGCGGTATTTAATACTATTGCATGTTTCGAATAGTTAAATTGTAAAATAATCCTTCAAAATGGACCTATATTGTTTTTTAATTGACCTCGTTATTTAACTATTAAGTCAAGGCGGTCCTGACAAGTTTTCTTAAATTAATTATGACGATTAAATAACTCAATTAAACACCTGACAATGTTTTTTTTTTTTTTTAAATTCTTGCTTGGTACAGTTAAGAATATCGTTAAATTGACATGGTGAATGATTTTGGAATGGCTTGAGAATGAAATTGAATCAGTGTGTGGAGCGAAGTTTGAGTGAGGTATATGGGAGGTAATCCTAATCGCAACTTTTGTTCAGGATGAACAAAATTAGTGATATTGATTACCTCCCTTTAATATAAAATGCAAACAAGTTCTATACATAGCTTCCGTTTTCTTCAAGAACCTATGAGACGCTAACAATTTGAATTATGTAAGTGAAATCGCGATTTTTCACTATCAAAATTTATTTGGAATGACATAGTTTGTTCTATATTTTTCAATGGGTTTGAGCGTTTTTGAATGGCTTGGGTGTGTTTGAAATGAATGAATGAATGAATGAATGAATGAATGAATGAATGAATGAATGAATGAATGAATGAATGAATGAACGAACAAACGAACGAATGAATGAATGAATGAACGAATGAATGAATGAATGAATGAATGAATGAATGAATGAATGAATGAATGAATGAATGAATGAATGAATGAATGAATGAATGAATGAATGAATGAATGAATGAAGCGCTGAGTGAGCGATTAAGAATGGTTTAAATTGAGATGAATGTCAATTTCACGATGTCACTTCTAGTAACTGTATGGATGCATGGTCCCTCCGAGTCCACAATATCATGTATGTAGTATTTACATTTACCAGCTTTACATAGTGAAATATAATCCAAGTACATTTGCACATAACATGCATTTTTGTCATCTTTCTACGTAATACAGAACTCATTTGCAATTGAGAATATTTCCATCTCGTTCACTTGTGCAAATATCGAATTATGTACCTTTAGCATGGGCGATTTCGAAATTCTATCATTATAACCTAGGGTTGATCCACTTAGGGCTCCGGGGGGGGGGAAGAGAGCGTTGCGATCTCAACCACTTCTGGAGCCTTAAAAATAATTATTTCATTTGGAAAATCCAGACCTGCGTTTATGATAAGAAAATAGTGCAAGTTATTTACAAATTATACCTATCTATCTATTATCTATCTATTAAACGCATAGTGAAGACTCTGATCTTTAGATGCACAGGCTGGTCAGAGTCTTTGCTTTGTGCATTTTTGAAATTGTTGGAAATTTAGAGCACATGCTCATATTTCACTGAATGAACGAAACAAGCTAGGCCCCTATATTTTCGACAAATTACACAAATTGTGAAAATTTTAGGACAAATTTTCTTAAGCGTGTCTTTTATAGATTGATTGCTATGCAACGTTCATAATGTCGTCACTTAATATGCTATGCTTAGAAAACGTCAGATATGGTGAAACATAGATAGATAGATAGATGTTATTGACTTTTACAATAACATGTATCTCGTCATACAAAATATATTAACAAAATACAATTTACTTTCGGTAGAAATAATATGTGATATTAATATCGATTTTGTATGTTTGTTTCGGAATAGCTTTTCTAAACGTTATAATTCTAAAAGTGTATTCTATGGATTGTCATTTGAAAATTATATTGTTCCAAAATGGAACATTTACTTTTTCCAAACATAGTAAGATAAAAAAAAATACACTGAAACGAACTTCTAAACGGCCATCTTGCATTTGCCTCATTTTAACATCTTTAGTCATTTAATAAATTATTTTTTATTTCCATATAAAAGGCCGTTCAATTTGGCGTATTCTCAAAGAAAAACGAATTGGAATTTTTGTCCTTGGTGTCTGTAGCAAACGATCAAAAACAAGAACCCTCCATTTCGGAAGTCACAAAATTTTCACATTTTCGAAGAATTTCAAATTTTCGGTCTAAGAAATACTCGGCGATTAATTCTAAAAATGACAAAAACCGATGACCATTGAGTATCAGATACCAAATCAAGGAAGAGATTAAAATTCAGACTCTTTTGTGTCTCACACAAGGATAATATGCTAAAATAACCCCACCCACCAATGTTAATTTTGAAATCAGGGGTACCCTTGAATTCCCGTCAAATTCGATGCTTTCCTCGCAATTTTTCAAGTCGATGTTGATTGAAGATTCTGCATTAATGATTTTTCTAATAGAATTCACCTACTTCCCATTTCAGATACAAAAGAAAATATTACTTTTTCAGCAAAAACCAAGTGGCCGTTTAGAAGTTCGTGTCAGTGTATATCGTGGAGAGTAACTGATAAGAGTTGTATTGTTTGCTCAATACTTGTCTATTGCTTTCAAACGTTCAAGATCAAAATCGAAATTATACATCAATTAAAAACAAAAAGACAAGTAATGAGCATTAGAATGTATCGAATAACTTCTTAATGGGTTAATGGTATTTGTTAAGTATAGTATTGCGTCGGTCGAACGCGATTTTCAAGAAATTGCATAGTCGTCTAAGCGTTGATTTTTGAGTACTGTTTAGTAGTTTGATTAACTTGAAAGAAATCGGATTTTTATAGAAGAACGGTTTAAGGGATTTTGTTCGAATATCTGTAAATGCTGAACATACTAGTGAAACATACAAATGCGGGGTTTAGATTTTTAATACACGTAATTTCGCTGGGTATTCGATGAGGTCAACAAATGATAATCTACTGGTAATTCTCGATAAAACATAGAATAGCATTAATGAATCATGACGTTATTATCACATTATTGGATAATGTTTTATTTATTCATTTATTTATTTTTTATGAAACTTAGATTATTTCCCATTAGACTTTTACAAGCTTACTTTTGAAGGTTCTAAAATGTGGGAATGCTTGGTGAAGTTAAATCGTTTAATTCATGAACATTATTCCAAAAGACAAAAAATATAACAGTGATTATGTTTAAAGTACAGAAAATAGACTTATTATATAGACCAAAAAAGCAATTTGGCAGAATATTCTTTGTAAAAGTACAAATAATACACGTGTGATTCATCACGCAAAAAGGAACCTCTTATATCTTTGTATAGATTATAATATGTTATTGTCTTGAAATATCAATGTTATCTGGTCGAGGTTGGGAGAATATATTATGACGAGGCAAAGCCTCGTCATGATAATTTCTCATAGCCAAGACAAAATAATATCAACATTTTAAGACACTTATATGATATTCTTATTATCATGCGATCATTTTCCATATCGTTATTATAAAAAAATCCCTCGAAAATCAAAGGAATTCAGATGAAAGAGTATGAGAAATTGTTTCTAAATATAGACTCCCTGATATCATGGTATGTTATCAAACAAGTGATATCAGGTCAATACAGGCCTCATTGCATAAAAAAACGTATCTGAGTAGTGATTGGTTCAAGTGCGGGTCTACCGAAGACTGTATTTCAAAACTTTTTATGTGGAAGGGAGAAAGTTCATTCTATATAGATTTAGAAAATCAGCCTTGTGCGAAAAGTGAAACATATTCTTAATATAGTCGACACTTGATGCTATGCCCTTATTTTCTCTTTTCGCCTGGCGGGGCTCTTTTAATCTATACACCCAAAAGCAATTTGGCAGAATATTCCATGTTTACAAATTTTCATTAAAACTGACGTAAAACTTTCACCCGACTGATGCGTTTTGTTATAATATGATCCAACGATATTATAAACAGTTTAAATTCAAAGCAAACTTGAAATGCTTCAAATACTAAAGGATCAACTACTAGCATAAAGGAATTCGGGCACAATCTATATGCAGATATGCAGAATTTACACCAATAAATTGAAATAAGAGGACCAATAATGAATCAAAGTGCTGTTTGCACTTTAATTTTGCGGTTCTGAATGATTGAAACGATTGTTGTTGATCAAGGCGTTTAGATCTATTTTTTTTTTTTTTTTTTTTTTTTTTTTTTGAAAAATAAATCCTTCCAAAACAAAAAAGGACGTAGAATCCACATTTTAAGCAATAAAGACATAGAATGTCGAAGCTCAATAAGGCAGGTATCTTTATCTATTAAAACAAGTCTCAATTACATGATGTTCTTAACTTGACTGTTAGAAGTAACAGAATTTGGCACATTTAGAAATAGTTCGTAGTCGACCGGCGACCAAACCTTAAATTAAGTTAGTGGACCCACAAACGCTTCTTAACGTTTCGGAACTCATGATCTTTCACAAAGCTAACCGACGTTGCCCAAATGAAATCATTAGGAAACCTCGGCCAAGTTTACACCGTTAAAGTTCATGACACCAGAAATGTTGCAAAACAATCAGGGGTCCACCTCCTTGGGCTGAATTTCGTTAACCGCTCACAATTTGGCGTAAAGTAAGCGTTCCAAGAAACGCCGAGAAAAGGCTTTGGTTTCGGATAATTTTATTCACCAGACAAAAAGATTTACAAAAGAATGCTTCATATAAAATAAGCCCTTGAATACGCGTCTGGCTGCATTTCTTCAAAGACTGTTTTCATTTGAAATTAATCCGCGTGACGTCATAGACATCTATACAGAAAATTTTCAATATGCCATTCTCCGTTAATTACGGTGTATATTTTATTAGAATTTTCGCGGAAATTCGTTATAAATCAGAATTCAGAGCAATAAAAAAGACAATCAAAGTACATTTTTTCTCTGGCAGGAATTTAGGAATGCGTTCGTGGATTTTAGTGAGATTTTTTTCAAGGCTAAATGCTTGGGGTTTTTTTTATATTTTTCTGAAATGATAAAAATTTTGATTTGATAATTCATTTCATAAAGCTGTGAATGTATTGAAACATTTCTTATACTATTAATTTAAGAGATGAAGAGAATAATTGTTGATTTTATGGAGGAATGAAACTAAAACTTTATCACACTTTGTGAATACCCGAATACTTTAGTGAAAGCTGACAAAATAGACGCGATTAACACAAGCGCTGTTTTAGATGTTTATAGATTTTTTAAAACTTCATTCTGTTACGAACCATATTTGGATATTTTACCAAAAACGCTTAGAGCAATTTTTACCCGTTTAAGAACGTCTAGTCATCCGTTAAGAATACAAACAGGTCGAAATGGAAGAGATCATACCGCACGCGAAATGCGTTATTGTCTTTGCTGTAATGAACCCGACGTCGAAGACGAATATCATTTTATTTGTGTATGTAGATGTTTTTCTGATCTAAGAAAAAAATATATCAATGCTAAGTATTACATCCGCCCTTCTGTTTTTAAATATATCAAATTAATTTGCTCAAGAGATAAGTCCGAACTTTTCAAGATTTCCAGATTTCCAGATTTATCAAAGAATCTTTGTCACGAAGAAATAATATTATTGTCAGTGTCAAATGATGTTTTAAACGATTGTTAATCCTCATTTCTATTTTGTCAGCAGTTTTCCTTCCTACACGCAACCTTCCGATTTTTCCTATGTATATTATGTATATATGTGTTCCACTGTTTGTTAAAAACGTGACAAATCATTATATGCATATGTGTTGTGACTATGTACTATCTGTATACGTCAAAAATAAATATGTCTGTCTGTCTGTCTGTCTGTCTGTCTGTTATCAAAAATAATCTTATTGAAAAATAAAAGCAATTTTCCAACCAGTCAGAATATGCGAAATCTGATCGAATCAACTAGAATAAAATTATAAAAAAATAATTCGATTATTTATTTCATAAAAATGTGAATGTTTTCTTGACCAGTTCTTTATACAGCGTATATTATAGTCTGAATTTAGTTCTTTGAAAAAATAAATACCCAACGCCAAAAAGAAACGTCCACAAACAGATACTCTTAATTTCCTTCTACAGTTAACAACATCGTGAAATTGACAACTAAAATGTTGTTGGTATGATATTTGAATGAAATGGAATGAGTGCGATGAGTGAAATTAAAGGGGGACAGACCAATATCGCCAATTTTGTTCAGGGTAAACAAAATTGGCGATGTTTATTACCTCCCTTTAATAAAATAAGCGGTAAGGTTCTATTGATAGCTTTCTATTTCTCCAAGATTCAATCAGGCACTTACAATTTCAATTATTTCCTATACATAAATTTGTTTTGGATGTAGTTGTTGATCTTATTTATTTTAGTGATTTTGGACCGTTTTTTCAATGTTTTGAGTGAGCGTTTGAAATGAACGAATGGAGCGTTGAGTGAATGATGCAGAATGGCTTTGATTGAGATGAATGTCAATTTCTCGATGTAACTAACTGTATCATTTTATTGTTTTGATTTTGATCCAGTCAGTCTGTTTCAGTTACAAACTCCTTTTAAAGTAATTAACCTCGTTAGAAAATTTAGAATCATATTGAAAAGTAAGGTGTGCAAATATAAAAAAAATAAATCATTATTTGGACGTTTTTTGGTGTTGTGTATATTTTCTCATATTTGGCTCTGTATTCAGGATCCTTAATTTTTTACGAGCGATTACTAAGAGTATAATAAATTGCACACGATGACAAAAGCAAAACGAGTTACAGTTAAAAAAACAACGTGGAATTGACAAGATGGTTGATTTTGGAATGAATTCGGAATGAAATTGAATATGTGTGAGGAACAAGTTTTGAGTGAAATTAAAGGGAGGTAACATCGCTAGTATCATCTTGAACAAAATTAGCGATATCTATTTCCTCCCTTTGATAAAATATATATTATCTATATGTGTCTTCGTAGAACAATCAGACATTTTTTTAATTCAAACCAGCCAATCAAATTGTAGAATAATTCGACCGCTTTAAATTAAATGCTGGTCGTCTTGAACGATTTCGAAATATTTTCTTATCATTCAGAGCGTTTTTGATCGATTTGAGTGAGTGGTTGGAATGAATGAATGGAGCGCTGAGAGAGTTATTTAGAATGATTTTGATCGGAATGAGCGTCAATTTCACGATAATGTTAACTGTATGGTTTTTCAGACGTTTCGCGAACGATTTCACCGTGAAAACAACGAAGGTCAAAAGCGCGAGTCAGATATTTATTCATGTTTATAATTCCGCCATAATACCAGACAAGTATTGTTTACAATGCCAGAACTCTCGTCTGTTGTTTTTATTATGTCGTCTGCCGAGATATAGAAACCGTCTGCGTTATATTTGACACCATTATTGACGCAAGATGTATTAGCCAAGAAAGAAACGAAGGTGGCATAAAAACGATGAACAGTAAACACGTCACGGAAAAAGCGAATGTGGAATCATTTATTCTTTTTACATTTTAACGTGGCAGAGCCTAGGTAACGTGTTTTCTGCATATAAAAAAATTGATAAATCCATTATTTCGGATATAAATGAATATTACCACAGATGTACTTACCAAAGTAACATTGCCAGGGGGTTGGCTGGGGAGGTTGTCTGAAAATACCATATATTGAAAGAAGAAATGCTTTAATTTTTGTAAAGGTTCAGGTTTACTCAAGTTATTGTTCATTCTATTTTTTAAAAAAAAAGAAAGTTTGCCTAGCTAAGCTATATATCGATTTGGAGCTCTAAATGGAAACATGCAATTAAACAACATTAGAAGTCCAAAATGATGTCAGTATTGCCAAAAAATAATGCAAAAGTGACAGTTTTTTCGAAACCAACAACTTCATTAGGGCTAGATAAAAAAAAATTCCCGAATTCCAACAGAATGTAGGCAAAAGAGATAACTAGACACTGCTAAAGCTCTAGGTATATGACTCAAGCCAAGCCAATATTATCCAACGAACTATCATGCATTTGCTGGTTTTGAGCAAAATGGCCGTTTTCCACAATGAGTTTTGCTATACCGGTAGAGCTAAGATTGTCATATGTGGTCTAACCCTTTGAGTTTTATTTTGATAAATGATATAGCTGAACACACCGGCACTGCTTTTGTTGGCAATTGCCTCAAAATTTGGTGAGCAACTCTTTATATGAATCTTAAGCGTGGCGTCTCTTTGATTTTACTTAAGGAATCAACGTTACTGTCGCTATTTTTTTATTATTATTATAATTATTATTATTATTATTATTATTATTATTATTATTATTATTATTATTATTATTATTATTTATCATTATTATTATTATTATTATTATTATTATTATCATCATTATCAAATATTATTATTATTATTATTATTATTATTATTATTATTATTATTATTATTATTATTATTATTATTATTATTATTATCATTATTATTATTATTATTATTATTATTTATATTATTATTATTATTATTATTATTATTATTATCATTATTATTATTTATATTATTTATATTGTTATCATCATCATTTAAACAGTTGAGTTTTTTTGTTTTATTCTAAAGTTATATGCATGCATTAAAGATACGCCCCTGTTCAAAATATGACGCCCCTGTTCAAAATATGACGGACGAAAATGTTCATTTAATTTCAAAAATATTTCTAGCAAAATTTTGTTGATTTTTCAGGAACTTGGAAAAAGAGGAAATATAACAATTAATACATTATCTGGTATATCCCGATTAATTTGTGACACCAAAAGGCATGTGGGGTATTACCACTAAGTATTTGTGTTACATCACAGAAACGTGTAATCCTTGCGATAGAGTTACAAAAACAATTGATCACACGCATGTACTAGTTCTGGCGTAGGAAAAGAGTGGTTTGAACAAAAACGTTTTTTATGAACTCTTAAACAGTTAAGAACATCGTGAAATTGACGTGGTGAATTGAATTGAAATAAAATTGGATGAGTGTGGGGAGCGAGTCTTGAATTAATTTAATAGGAGGTAATCCAATATCGCATTTTTTTTCAGGATGAACAAAACTTGCGATATTTATTACCTCCCTTTAATAAAATATGCAGACCCTTTATTTACAAATTACGCAGGCGGCTTAATACAAACACCATTTAACTTTACCTGTATTTAAGGATCAATAAATATATTTTATTAAGTTATTGGTACAGAATCTATAGGTTAAATGGTTATCCGGGACGGTTTGCTTGTTGGCGCAGAAACTCCTTTTTCTAAAGTTTTCCTCGGTCAAAAAAATGGTACCCTGTTTTGCACGTAAGTGTACGTGCAAAGCGGGGTACCACTCTTTGAACATTAAATGACGTTTTCATTTAGAACGCATAGCTTTAGAGCTTTTGACTGAGAGGATCGACAGATTGACTAACTTATTTAGCAAAACAAAATTATGTCAAACTACTTCATAATTAGGTGGGCGTACAATACTTTATATCTACTTATGTAAGTCATAAATTATCATAATTATTACAAGACATGCAGTAAGGAGACCAGTTGCAGACAATTTAAAGGAACGGCTTCTAAGATTCTTGTTTACATTAAGCTTGCGAAATTTACTGGCCTCAGTCGTTTTTGTTTGCATTTTCAGATTCCTTTTGTTCCATTACTTGTTGTAAGCCTCTTTAATCCAAGTTGGTAAAAAAAAAAAGAGCTGAACAAAAACCTTCTTGTAAGAGATAGGGTACTTAAATGACAGTTTTGTAATGAATATCGCATTTATTTCCCTTAAAAATACTATAAAGAAGAGCCTGGTTGCCAGACTACTTACGAAATGGCTCCCGTAAATCGCCGTAATTCCCTATAAAGCGATATCCGTTTGGCTGCCTGTTGTATCTGTTCGATCATTGTACGGGTTTTCCTTGGATCGTATATGCAATTTTGTAAAACAAAAAAAGCTAAACAATCACTAGGATTTCGGAAATCTGTACAGACAATTGTTAGTAGTTACATCGCAAAAACATCGTGTGGCCAGCGCTAGACAGCGCACAGAGCCTTCCATTCGCTCGGGTACCCAAATGTTTTTTTTCAGATTTATATATATAAATCTTATTATTTTACTGTTCTTGAATCCTTTTGGATCTAGTGTTTCAGAAAGTAATTACGTTGGTATTTTCATTTTTCTCCCCATATATATTGTGGGCTCGATGTTGTAAACACAGACCCTGTTATATGTAAACACCTTACGATATCTAAAAACTCCTAGCAAGGCTATCTCAGCGCTAACGCATTGGGCTGTCATTTCTATGATCGTGAGTTCAAACACTGGCGTAGCCAACACATATCTGCCACAAAGTCATTAAGACAAGAGTCATTTTTATCTTACAACTATACATATATCCGTGTGATAACATTCCCTATGATATTTTTTATTATATCATATAGTTATTTTTAGAAGAATGATATAATGTGGTTATTTTTAGAAACTTGCATTTCAGTTAGAAACATCGACGAAAACAATACAAATACGAGTTATAAGATTAATATAATACGTACTTAGTGTATTGTATGAAAAAATATCTGACTCGGTTGCGAGAATTGATAATTGTCTCGGAAGAGCCTCGACAATGATCAATTCTCCCAACCTCGTTAGATATTTTTTTAATACAAAACACTAAGTACGCGTTATATATGTCTCCCATAAATAGGGATATGATGAGTATAATGCTAAGTGGGGTGAGCAGCTGATGGTTCGGATGAAATATTATGGTTGTAATAGTGTAAGAAACCACGGGAAACGACAGGAATCCATGTGAAGGTGCCTCAGCCTCAGTGATATAAAAGGCACTAGTGTTGAGAGTGTCGTAAGACCACATTGAATTATTAGTAAACAAACGAACTCTTAAGCCACTTTTTCAGAGAGCCCGTTTGAAGTAGCTTTTGATCGTCTTCTGTTGTTTATTCAACAGTTAATGAAACTTGGCAGAGTGTTAATGAAGATATTGCGCTATGAATTATACCGCGTCGGTGAAAAAAGGAAAAGTGCTGATATATAGTCAAACAATAATGAAATGACAAAATTCCTATTGAAGCCCATTCTGGTTGGCTGGTAAACTCAAAGTCAACTGGACCCAATCGGGAACCCTCGGTGATTCTACGGAATAGACCTTTTTTGCATAAAACAAAATCAACGTAAGAATAAAAGTTGGCATATTTCAATTTGAAAACAAAATGCATTTTGTTTTTAAATTTTTATATGCTTAAAAGTTCTCTACGGACGATCGGAAAGAATTAAAAAAAATGTGATTTTCTTTTAGCGTATTAGATAACCGAAGTACCACCAGAAGCCGAATTTCCGGAAAGTGACCCAAAATTACTACACTTACGTCCGAGGTACTTTCCACTTTAAAAGTCCTAGTGATGTTCCGAATGCCCTGCCCTAAATGCCATAATGACATATCGTTGCAGGCTGTTGGCAAATATTTGCTCGCTGAGCTCTTGCGCGCAAAGCGGTGTATGATTTTTAAACAGTTTGCGCCATTTTTAGTTCGGCTGTTTTCGCAGAAAACCCGAGATATTGCTGTAGCATTGGTGTCGTCGTTGTCGTTGTTGTTGTTGTCGTCTTCGTTGCCGTCGTCTTCGTCTTTTTTGTCGTCGTGCGAAAATATGGACATTTGTGATATCCCTGGTTCTACTGAAGGCATTCACTTGAAACTTGGCACACATGTTCGCCATCAAAAGAGCAAAAGAACGAACCAAGGGAGATAACTCTATATGTATTTTGAGCCAATTATGGCCCTCTCAGTCAAAAGCTCTACACCTGGGATTTTCATCCACCACCCAGCAATGAACAGCCAAGCGCAGGCGCACGTAGGCGGTGCTCTTGTTTCATCCTTTAGTGGGGCTGGTTTAGATGTGTTCGAGTAATGCATTGTGCATTTTCTAAATATAAAGGAAAAATTATGCAAAATATACATTTCACGCTTGTCAAGTCGTTTTTTTCTAAACAGTACTACGATGTTAAGACCGAACTTATCTCAAAATTGGTTTTTAGCTCGGCTATTTTCGGAACAATCTTCACGTTTTACCGTGGTCTTGGTGTCAATGTTGTCATCCTCATGAGCAAAACATTTGGTAAAAGCTCTGGTATTACTAAAGGCACTCATTTAAGATTTGGCATACGTGGTTACACTCCTGTCTGATTTGGCCGTGTTAAATTATATAGTAAATTGGCACATTTTGACAGTACGTAGCTCCCCAAAAAAAGTCGTTTGGGCTATAAAAGTTTGCAAGTCTGAAAGAAAATTCTTTGTTCTTGAAATCTATGTCCAGAAAATGCATTCATGAGCGGTTCATTTTCCCACAATTTTTAACGGCGCACAACCACCCTAAAAATTCTCATGGTAAAAACTAGTTTCCTTACTTGGGAACCACCATCAAAGGTCAGGCTCTCAGAAAAAATAGTTCCCACTTAGATTCATTTAAAACTATGCATGAAATGTAGCAGAGGTCTGGCACTTGGCTGAACCTTATTTCAAGCACTTTACTGTTATTTAAACATTAAAACGATGTGGCAAAAGGAGCACACCATTTTTTCTAACCGGACTATTTTAGGGTACAACGACCTCGGAAGTAATTCAAGACCGGAGCGGATCCTAAATATCAAACTTTTTTTAAAAAATTTTGACAAAACCTCTTTCAACTTATGCATTTGTGTATTACAACATGCCTTGTTTTTAAATTTTTCAAAAATATGACTTAGAAGTGAAATGGGAGGAGAATTAGTACAAGACCTATATTTCTGAAATTAGGACCAAAAGGGAACAGATTCAGTGTCCTTCACATGATGATTAGAAATTGACATAACTTTTGAAATAAGTGATCAATTTTCATAAAATAAAAAGTGTTTTGTAAAAAAATGGCTCTTCTTTACTGTGTGCCCCTTTTCAGTTGTCTATGCTTAAAAAAGGGTTGCAAAAAATATCATTATATTAAAAAAAGATTGAATTTAAAATCAATTTAAGTTTAATTATTCTTTAAAAATATAAAAACAATCAAGAAAAAAAGCTCATGAATGGCTTATTTTGTTAGTTTGATATCTAAAAACTAAGTCAAAGGTGAAAAACACCCAAGAAAAGGGAAAATACAGTTAATTGGACAGTGTTAAAAAGGGTATAGTTCAAAATAAGAATTAGGATTTGAGCCTGTAGAGCAAAATAGTAGCAGTATTAATCCTTAGTATAAGATATTAAAATCTTTTAAAAGTACTGTTTTTTGCTTTTACCCTTTTGATTGAAGAAGCTGAGCTGTATTCGATACAAAAATATTTACGAAACAATGTAAAGGAAATCCCTAACAGGAAATATCCATACAGGGCTTAGGGTTTGGAAGCTTATCATCTTCATTTCAAGTGGTCACTTAGACTGCCAGCCAATCAAATTAGTGCCGTTTTGGTCATATGACACTGACATTGCGGGGTAAGTATAAAAGAAGATGAAGATTCCTTCCAATACCCAAACCAGCTATTCTTTCATTTTCTTGACATCTAAAAACAGATTCTCATTCAGCATGATTTAAGGCAGCAGATGCAGAAGAGTAAACTATTTTCAAAAAGGGAATATGTTTCATTTATTGATAAGTAACCAACCAGGCCCTTGCAGTGAAGCTGATGAAAAAAAAAAGAAAGAAAGAAAGAAAGAGAGAAAAACAAGTACTATTTCTACAACAGATGACACTATATCCAATGAACATATCAATAACCTATGACAATGACAAAAACAACCACTTTTAGAATCAATCGCTTAAGAAGTAGAGCCGTCATGGAATTACAATACCATGAGGTTAAGAATAAACAAAATAAAAGTAAAATAGAGGAATATGTTGAAGCGATGACATACATTATTATGCATAAACTGTCAACTACCCGTGAAATCAACAAGCTGAAACAGAGCCACCTCTCGCTTGAGCTCAAAACTATGGATAAGCACAAATTTGTTGTAACTGCATATAAGTAAACTTCAGTGTACACTCAAAATGCAATGAAATGGGGGGGGGGGGGTATATTATATTGCAACTATTTCCAGAGAGAGAGAGAGAGGGGGGGGGGGAGACAGGCAGAGAGTCAGACAGACAATGACAAAGAGACAGATAGAGATGGAGGCGGTGGACACACAGCTACTGTAAGGAAGCTCATTCAAGCAAAATTGATTCTCCAACAATATTTTGTGTTTTTGGTCTTGTTGAGTTGATCTGTTGATTCTGATCAGATAAAAAATATATAAGGTCCTATCGACCCTCATTCATACTAACGAGGATTTTAAGCGGCTCATATTCTAGGATTTTGGCATTATGCATACCTTTTTCAGATGAAAATTTAAGTTCTTTACAGCTAAAACTTCTTTTTCAGGTGATCAAATTGTGCAGACAGCTTGTTATGACATTATGGGAAAAAACCAAAGCATTCCGGAAGGAATCAAAGTACTTAAAGGGGTGAAATCAGCATTTTAATATTTTTTTTAAAAAATTAAATTTAAATTTCAATTATATTGAAAGATTTTTATTGAAATTGAATTCTTGATCATATTTACTAGTTGACTGTGACATTTGAGCCCAAAATTTATGAAAACAACATAACAATCAATATTTTTGTGTGACCCCCCCTTCCTGATATAGGTTACACTCCTGTCTGATTTGGCCGTGTTAAATTATATAGTAAATTGGCACATTTTGACAGTACGTAGCTCCCCAAAAAAAGTCGTTTGGGCTATAAAAGTTTGCAAGTCTGAAAGAAAATTCTTTGTTCTTGAAATCTATGTCCAGAAAATGCATTCATGAGCGGTTCATTTTCCCACAATTTTTAACGGCGCACAACCACCCTAAAAATTCTCATGGTAAAAACTAGTTTCCTTACTTGGGAACCACCATCAAAGGTCAGGCTCTCAGAAAAAATAGTTCCCACTTAGATTCATTTAAAACTATGCATGAAATGTAGCAGAGGTCTGGCACTTGGCTGAACCTTATTTCAAGCACTTTACTGTTATTTAAACATTAAAACGATGTGGCAAAAGGAGCACACCATTTTTTCTAACCGGACTATTTTAGGGTACAACGACCTCGGAAGTAATTCAAGACCGGAGCGGATCCTAAATATCAAACTTTTTTTAAAAAATTTTGACAAAACCTCTTTCAACTTATGCATTTGTGTATTACAACATGCCTTGTTTTTAAATTTTTCAAAAATATGACTTAGAAGTGAAATGGGAGGAGAATTAGTACAAGACCTATATTTCTGAAATTAGGACCAAAAGGGAACAGATTCAGTGTCCTTCACATGATGATTAGAAATTGACATAACTTTTGAAATAAGTGATCAATTTTCATAAAATAAAAAGTGTTTTGTAAAAAAATGGCTCTTCTTTACTGTGTGCCCCTTTTCAGTTGTCTATGCTTAAAAAAGGGTTGCAAAAAATATCATTATATTAAAAAAAGATTGAATTTAAAATCAATTTAAGTTTAATTATTCTTTAAAAATATAAAAACAATCAAGAAAAAAAGCTCATGAATGGCTTATTTTGTTAGTTTGATATCTAAAAACTAAGTCAAAGGTGAAAAACACCCAAGAAAAGGGAAAATACAGTTAATTGGACAGTGTTAAAAAGGGTATAGTTCAAAATAAGAATTAGGATTTGAGCCTGTAGAGCAAAATAGTAGCAGTATTAATCCTTAGTATAAGATATTAAAATCTTTTAAAAGTACTGTTTTTTGCTTTTACCCTTTTGATTGAAGAAGCTGAGCTGTATTCGATACAAAAATATTTACGAAACAATGTAAAGGAAATCCCTAACAGGAAATATCCATACAGGGCTTAGGGTTTGGAAGCTTATCATCTTCATTTCAAGTGGTCACTTAGACTGCCAGCCAATCAAATTAGTGCCGTTTTGGTCATATGACACTGACATTGCGGGGTAAGTATAAAAGAAGATGAAGATTCCTTCCAATACCCAAACCAGCTATTCTTTCATTTTCTTGACATCTAAAAACAGATTCTCATTCAGCATGATTTAAGGCAGCAGATGCAGAAGAGTAAACTATTTTCAAAAAGGGAATATGTTTCATTTATTGATAAGTAACCAACCAGGCCCTTGCAGTGAAGCTGATGAAAAAAAAAAGAAAGAAAGAAAGAAAGAGAGAAAAACAAGTACTATTTCTACAACAGATGACACTATATCCAATGAACATATCAATAACCTATGACAATGACAAAAACAACCACTTTTAGAATCAATCGCTTAAGAAGTAGAGCCGTCACGGAATTACAATACCATGAGGTTAAGAATAAACAAAATAAAAGTAAAATAGAGGAATATGTTGAAGCGATGACATACATTATTATGCATAAACTGTCAACTACCCGTGAAATCAACAAGCTGAAACAGAGCCACCTCTCGCTTGAGCTCAAAACTATGGATAAGCACAAATTTGTTGTAACTGCATATAAGTAAACTTCAGTGTACACTCAAAATGCAATGAAATGGGGGGGGGGGGTGGTATATTATATTGCAACTATTTCCAGAGAGAGAGAGAGAGGGGGGGGGGAGACAGGCAGAGAGTCAGACAGACAATGACAAAGAGACAGATAGAGATGGAGGCGGTGGACACACAGCTACTGTAAGGAAGCTCATTCAAGCAAAATTGATTCTCCAACAATATTTTGTGTTTTTGGTCTTGTTGAGTTGATCTGTTGATTCTGATCAGATAAAAAATATATAAGGTCCTATCGACCCTCATTCATACTAACGAGGATTTTAAGCGGCTCATATTCTAGGATTTTGGCATTATGCATACCTTTTTCAGATGAAAATTTAAGTTCTTTACAGCTAAAACTTCTTTTTCAGGTGATCAAATTGTGCAGACAGCTTGTTATGACATTATGGGAAAAAACCAAAGCATTCCGGAAGGAATCAAAGTACTTAAAGGGGTGAAATCAGCATTTTAATATTTTTTTTAAAAAATTAAATTTAAATTTCAATTATATTGAAAGATTTTTATTGAAATTGAATTCTTGATCATATTTACTAGTTGACTGTGACATTTGAGCCCAAAATTTATGAAAACAACATAACAATCAATATTTTTGTGTGACCCCCCCTTCCTGATATAGGTTACACTCCTGTCTGATTTGGCCGTGTTAAATTATATAGTAAATTGGCACATTTTGACAGTACGTAGCTCCCCAAAAAAAGTCGTTTGGGCTATAAAAGTTTGCAAGTCTGAAAGAAAATTCTTTGTTCTTGAAATCTATGTCCAGAAAATGCATTCATGAGCGGTTCATTTTCCCACAATTTTTAACGGCGCACAACCACCCTAAAAATTCTCATGGTAAAAACTAGTTTCCTTACTTGGGAACCACCATCAAAGGTCAGGCTCTCAGAAAAAATAGTTCCCACTTAGATTCATTTAAAACTATGCATGAAATGTAGCAGAGGTCTGGCACTTGGCTGAACCTTATTTCAAGCACTTTACTGTTATTTAAACATTAAAACGATGTGGCAAAAGGAGCACACCATTTTTTCTAACCGGACTATTTTAGGGTACAACGACCTCGGAAGTAATTCAAGACCGGAGCGGATCCTAAATATCAAACTTTTTTTAAAAAATTTTGACAAAACCTCTTTCAACTTATGCATTTGTGTATTACAACATGCCTTGTTTTTAAATTTTTCAAAAATATGACTTAGAAGTGAAATGGGAGGAGAATTAGTACAAGACCTATATTTCTGAAATTAGGACCAAAAGGGAACAGATTCAGTGTCCTTCACATGATGATTAGAAATTGACATAACTTTTGAAATAAGTGATCAATTTTCATAAAATAAAAAGTGTTTTGTAAAAAAATGGCTCTTCTTTACTGTGTGCCCCTTTTCAGTTGTCTATGCTTAAAAAAGGGTTGCAAAAAATATCATTATATTAAAAAAAGATTGAATTTAAAATCAATTTAAGTTTAATTATTCTTTAAAAATATAAAAACAATCAAGAAAAAAAGCTCATGAATGGCTTATTTTGTTAGTTTGATATCTAAAAACTAAGTCAAAGGTGAAAAACACCCAAGAAAAGGGAAAATACAGTTAATTGGACAGTGTTAAAAAGGGTATAGTTCAAAATAAGAATTAGGATTTGAGCCTGTAGAGCAAAATAGTAGCAGTATTAATCCTTAGTATAAGATATTAAAATCTTTTAAAAGTACTGTTTTTTGCTTTTACCCTTTTGATTGAAGAAGCTGAGCTGTATTCGATACAAAAATATTTACGAAACAATGTAAAGGAAATCCCTAACAGGAAATATCCATACAGGGCTTAGGGTTTGGAAGCTTATCATCTTCATTTCAAGTGGTCACTTAGACTGCCAGCCAATCAAATTAGTGCCGTTTTGGTCATATGACACTGACATTGCGGGGTAAGTATAAAAGAAGATGAAGATTCCTTCCAATACCCAAACCAGCTATTCTTTCATTTTCTTGACATCTAAAAACAGATTCTCATTCAGCATGATTTAAGGCAGCAGATGCAGAAGAGTAAACTATTTTCAAAAAGGGAATATGTTTCATTTATTGATAAGAACCAACCAGGCCCTTGCAGTGAAGCTGATGAAAAAAAAAAGAAAGAAAGAAAGAAAGAGAGAAAAACAAGTACTATTTCTACAACAGATGACACTATATCCAATGAACATATCAATAACCTATGACAATGACAAAAACAACCACTTTTAGAATCAATCGCTTAAGAAGTAGAGCCGTCACGGAATTACAATACCATGAGGTTAAGAATAAACAAAATAAAAGTAAAATAGAGGAATATGTTGAAGCGATGACATACATTATTATGCATAAACTGTCAACTACCCGTGAAATCAACAAGCTGAAACAGAGCCACCTCTCGCTTGAGCTCAAAACTATGGATAAGCACAAATTTGTTGTAACTGCATATAAGTAAACTTCAGTGTACACTCAAAATGCAATGAAATGGGGGGGGGGTATATTATATTGCAACTATTTCCAGAGAGAGAGAGAGAGGGGGGGGGAGACAGGCAGAGAGTCAGACAGACAATGACAAAGAGACAGATAGAGATGGAGGCGGTGGACACACAGCTACTGTAAGGAAGCTCATTCAAGCAAAATTGATTCTCCAACAATATTTTGTGTTTTTGGTCTTGTTGAGTTGATCTGTTGATTCTGATCAGATAAAAAATATATAAGGTCCTATCGACCCTCATTCATACTAACGAGGATTTTAAGCGGCTCATATTCTAGGATTTTGGCATTATGCATACCTTTTTCAGATGAAAATTTAAGTTCTTTACAGCTAAAACTTCTTTTTCAGGTGATCAAATTGTGCAGACAGCTTGTTATGACATTATGGGAAAAAACCAAAGCATTCCGGAAGGAATCAAAGTACTTAAAGGGGTGAAATCAGCATTTTAATATTTTTTTTAAAAAATTAAATTTAAATTTCAATTATATTGAAAGATTTTTATTGAAATTGAATTCTTGATCATATTTACTAGTTGACTGTGACATTTGAGCCCAAAATTTATGAAAACAACATAACAATCAATATTTTTGTGTGACCCCCCCTTCCTGATATAGGTTACACTCCTGTCTGATTTGGCCGTGTTAAATTATATAGTAAATTGGCACATTTTGACAGTACGTAGCTCCCCAAAAAAAGTCGTTTGGGCTATAAAAGTTTGCAAGTCTGAAAGAAAATTCTTTGTTCTTGAAATCTATGTCCAGAAAATGCATTCATGAGCGGTTCATTTTCCCACAATTTTTAACGGCGCACAACCACCCTAAAAATTCTCATGGTAAAAACTAGTTTCCTTACTTGGGAACCACCATCAAAGGTCAGGCTCTCAGAAAAAATAGTTCCCACTTAGATTCATTTAAAACTATGCATGAAATGTAGCAGAGGTCTGGCACTTGGCTGAACCTTATTTCAAGCACTTTACTGTTATTTAAACATTAAAACGATGTGGCAAAAGGAGCACACCATTTTTTCTAACCGGACTATTTTAGGGTACAACGACCTCGGAAGTAATTCAAGACCGGAGCGGATCCTAAATATCAAACTTTTTTTAAAAAATTTTGACAAAACCTCTTTCAACTTATGCATTTGTGTATTACAACATGCCTTGTTTTTAAATTTTTCAAAAATATGACTTAGAAGTGAAATGGGAGGAGAATTAGTACAAGACCTATATTTCTGAAATTAGGACCAAAAGGGAACAGATTCAGTGTCCTTCACATGATGATTAGAAATTGACATAACTTTTGAAATAAGTGATCAATTTTCATAAAATAAAAAGTGTTTTGTAAAAAAATGGCTCTTCTTTACTGTGTGCCCCTTTTCAGTTGTCTATGCTTAAAAAAGGGTTGCAAAAAATATCATTATATTAAAAAAAGATTGAATTTAAAATCAATTTAAGTTTAATTATTCTTTAAAAATATAAAAACAATCAAGAAAAAAAGCTCATGAATGGCTTATTTTGTTAGTTTGATATCTAAAAACTAAGTCAAAGGTGAAAAACACCCAAGAAAAGGGAAAATACAGTTAATTGGACAGTGTTAAAAAGGGTATAGTTCAAAATAAGAATTAGGATTTGAGCCTGTAGAGCAAAATAGTAGCAGTATTAATCCTTAGTATAAGATATTAAAATCTTTTAAAAGTACTGTTTTTTGCTTTTACCCTTTTGATTGAAGAAGCTGAGCTGTATTCGATACAAAAATATTTACGAAACAATGTAAAGGAAATCCCTAACAGGAAATATCCATACAGGGCTTAGGGTTTGGAAGCTTATCATCTTCATTTCAAGTGGTCACTTAGACTGCCAGCCAATCAAATTAGTGCCGTTTTGGTCATATGACACTGACATTGCGGGGTAAGTATAAAAGAAGATGAAGATTCCTTCCAATACCCAAACCAGCTATTCTTTCATTTTCTTGACATCTAAAAACAGATTCTCATTCAGCATGATTTAAGGCAGCAGATGCAGAAGAGTAAACTATTTTCAAAAAGGGAATATGTTTCATTTATTGATAAGTAACCAACCAGGCCCTTGCAGTGAAGCTGATGAAAAAAAAAAGAAAGAAAGAAAGAAAGAGAGAAAAACAAGTACTATTTCTACAACAGATGACACTATATCCAATGAACATATCAATAACCTATGACAATGACAAAAACAACCACTTTTAGAATCAATCGCTTAAGAAGTAGAGCCGTCACGGAATTACAATACCATGAGGTTAAGAATAAACAAAATAAAAGTAAAATAGAGGAATATGTTGAAGCGATGACATACATTATTATGCATAAACTGTCAACTACCCGTGAAATCAACAAGCTGAAACAGAGCCACCTCTCGCTTGAGCTCAAAACTATGGATAAGCACAAATTTGTTGTAACTGCATATAAGTAAACTTCAGTGTACACTCAAAATGCAATGAAATGGGGGGGGGGTATATTATATTGCAACTATTTCCAGAGAGAGAGAGAGAGGGGGGGGGAGACAGGCAGAGAGTCAGACAGACAATGACAAAGAGACAGATAGAGATGGAGGCGGTGGACACACAGCTACTGTAAGGAAGCTCATTCAAGCAAAATTGATTCTCCAACAATATTTTGTGTTTTTGGTCTTGTTGAGTTGATCTGTTGATTCTGATCAGATAAAAAATATATAAGGTCCTATCGACCCTCATTCATACTAACGAGGATTTTAAGCGGCTCATATTCTAGGATTTTGGCATTATGCATACCTTTTTCAGATGAAAATTTAAGTTCTTTACAGCTAAAACTTCTTTTTCAGGTGATCAAATTGTGCAGACAGCTTGTTATGACATTATGGGAAAAAACCAAAGCATTCCGGAAGGAATCAAAGTACTTAAAGGGGTGAAATCAGCATTTTAATATTTTTTTTAAAAAATTAAATTTAAATTTCAATTATATTGAAAGATTTTTATTGAAATTGAATTCTTGATCATATTTACTAGTTGACTGTGACATTTGAGCCCAAAATTTATGAAAACAACATAACAATCAATATTTTTGTGTGACCCCCCCTTCCTGATATAGGTTACACTCCTGTCTGATTTGGCCGTGTTAAATTATATAGTAAATTGGCACATTTTGACAGTACGTAGCTCCCCAAAAAAAGTCGTTTGGGCTATAAAAGTTTGCAAGTCTGAAAGAAAATTCTTTGTTCTTGAAATCTATGTCCAGAAAATGCATTCATGAGCGGTTCATTTTCCCACAATTTTTAACGGCGCACAACCACCCTAAAAATTCTCATGGTAAAAACTAGTTTCCTTACTTGGGAACCACCATCAAAGGTCAGGCTCTCAGAAAAAATAGTTCCCACTTAGATTCATTTAAAACTATGCATGAAATGTAGCAGAGGTCTGGCACTTGGCTGAACCTTATTTCAAGCACTTTACTGTTATTTAAACATTAAAACGATGTGGCAAAAGGAGCACACCATTTTTTCTAACCGGACTATTTTAGGGTACAACGACCTCGGAAGTAATTCAAGACCGGAGCGGATCCTAAATATCAAACTTTTTTTAAAAAATTTTGACAAAACCTCTTTCAACTTATGCATTTGTGTATTACAACATGCCTTGTTTTTAAATTTTTCAAAAATATGACTTAGAAGTGAAATGGGAGGAGAATTAGTACAAGACCTATATTTCTGAAATTAGGACCAAAAGGGAACAGATTCAGTGTCCTTCACATGATGATTAGAAATTGACATAACTTTTGAAATAAGTGATCAATTTTCATAAAATAAAAAGTGTTTTGTAAAAAAATGGCTCTTCTTTACTGTGTGCCCCTTTTCAGTTGTCTATGCTTAAAAAAGGGTTGCAAAAAATATCATTATATTAAAAAAAGATTGAATTTAAAATCAATTTAAGTTTAATTATTCTTTAAAAATATAAAAACAATCAAGAAAAAAAGCTCATGAATGGCTTATTTTGTTAGTTTGATATCTAAAAACTAAGTCAAAGGTGAAAAACACCCAAGAAAAGGGAAAATACAGTTAATTGGACAGTGTTAAAAAGGGTATAGTTCAAAATAAGAATTAGGATTTGAGCCTGTAGAGCAAAATAGTAGCAGTATTAATCCTTAGTATAAGATATTAAAATCTTTTAAAAGTACTGTTTTTTGCTTTTACCCTTTTGATTGAAGAAGCTGAGCTGTATTCGATACAAAAATATTTACGAAACAATGTAAAGGAAATCCCTAACAGGAAATATCCATACAGGGCTTAGGGTTTGGAAGCTTATCATCTTCATTTCAAGTGGTCACTTAGACTGCCAGCCAATCAAATTAGTGCCGTTTTGGTCATATGACACTGACATTGCGGGGTAAGTATAAAAGAAGATGAAGATTCCTTCCAATACCCAAACCAGCTATTCTTTCATTTTCTTGACATCTAAAAACAGATTCTCATTCAGCATGATTTAAGGCAGCAGATGCAGAAGAGTAAACTATTTTCAAAAAGGGAATATGTTTCATTTATTGATAAGTAACCAACCAGGCCCTTGCAGTGAAGCTGATGAAAAAAAAAGAAAGAAAGAAAGAAAGAGAGAAAAACAAGTACTATTTCTACAACAGATGACACTATATCCAATGAACATATCAATAACCTATGACAATGACAAAAACAACCACTTTTAGAATCAATCGCTTAAGAAGTAGAGCCGTCACGGAATTACAATACCATGAGGTTAAGAATAAACAAAATAAAAGTAAAATAGAGGAATATGTTGAAGCGATGACATACATTATTATGCATAAACTGTCAACTACCCGTGAAATCAACAAGCTGAAACAGAGCCACCTCTCGCTTGAGCTCAAAACTATGGATAAGCACAAATTTGTTGTAACTGCATATAAGTAAACTTCAGTGTACACTCAAAATGCAATGAAATGGGGGGGGGGTATATTATATTGCAACTATTTCCAGAGAGAGAGAGAGAGGGGGGGGGAGACAGGCAGAGAGTCAGACAGACAATGACAAAGAGACAGATAGAGATGGAGGCGGTGGACACACAGCTACTGTAAGGAAGCTCATTCAAGCAAAATTGATTCTCCAACAATATTTTGTGTTTTTGGTCTTGTTGAGTTGATCTGTTGATTCTGATCAGATAAAAAATATATAAGGTCCTATCGACCCTCATTCATACTAACGAGGATTTTAAGCGGCTCATATTCTAGGATTTTGGCATTATGCATACCTTTTTCAGATGAAAATTTAAGTTCTTTACAGCTAAAACTTCTTTTTCAGGTGATCAAATTGTGCAGACAGCTTGTTATGACATTATGGGAAAAAACCAAAGCATTCCGGAAGGAATCAAAGTACTTAAAGGGGTGAAATCAGCATTTTAATATTTTTTTTAAAAAATTAAATTTAAATTTCAATTATATTGAAAGATTTTTATTGAAATTGAATTCTTGATCATATTTACTAGTTGACTGTGACATTTGAGCCCAAAATTTATGAAAACAACATAACAATCAATATTTTTGTGTGACCCCCCCTTCCTGATATAGGTTACACTCCTGTCTGATTTGGCCGTGTTAAATTATATAGTAAATTGGCACATTTTGACAGTACGTAGCTCCCCAAAAAAAGTCGTTTGGGCTATAAAAGTTTGCAAGTCTGAAAGAAAATTCTTTGTTCTTGAAATCTATGTCCAGAAAATGCATTCATGAGCGGTTCATTTTCCCACAATTTTTAACGGCGCACAACCACCCTAAAAATTCTCATGGTAAAAACTAGTTTCCTTACTTGGGAACCACCATCAAAGGTCAGGCTCTCAGAAAAAATAGTTCCCACTTAGATTCATTTAAAACTATGCATGAAATGTAGCAGAGGTCTGGCACTTGGCTGAACCTTATTTCAAGCACTTTACTGTTATTTAAACATTAAAACGATGTGGCAAAAGGAGCACACCATTTTTTCTAACCGGACTATTTTAGGGTACAACGACCTCGGAAGTAATTCAAGACCGGAGCGGATCCTAAATATCAAACTTTTTTTAAAAAATTTTGACAAAACCTCTTTCAACTTATGCATTTGTGTATTACAACATGCCTTGTTTTTAAATTTTTCAAAAATATGACTTAGAAGTGAAATGGGAGGAGAATTAGTACAAGACCTATATTTCTGAAATTAGGACCAAAAGGGAACAGATTCAGTGTCCTTCACATGATGATTAGAAATTGACATAACTTTTGAAATAAGTGATCAATTTTCATAAAATAAAAAGTGTTTTGTAAAAAAATGGCTCTTCTTTACTGTGTGCCCCTTTTCAGTTGTCTATGCTTAAAAAAGGGTTGCAAAAAATATCATTATATTAAAAAAAGATTGAATTTAAAATCAATTTAAGTTTAATTATTCTTTAAAAATATAAAAACAATCAAGAAAAAAAGCTCATGAATGGCTTATTTTGTTAGTTTGATATCTAAAAACTAAGTCAAAGGTGAAAAACACCCAAGAAAAGGGAAAATACAGTTAATTGGACAGTGTTAAAAAGGGTATAGTTCAAAATAAGAATTAGGATTTGAGCCTGTAGAGCAAAATAGTAGCAGTATTAATCCTTAGTATAAGATATTAAAATCTTTTAAAAGTACTGTTTTTTGCTTTTACCCTTTTGATTGAAGAAGCTGAGCTGTATTCGATACAAAAATATTTACGAAACAATGTAAAGGAAATCCCTAACAGGAAATATCCATACAGGGCTTAGGGTTTGGAAGCTTATCATCTTCATTTCAAGTGGTCACTTAGACTGCCAGCCAATCAAATTAGTGCCGTTTTGGTCATATGACACTGACATTGCGGGGTAAGTATAAAAGAAGATGAAGATTCCTTCCAATACCCAAACCAGCTATTCTTTCATTTTCTTGACATCTAAAAACAGATTCTCATTCAGCATGATTTAAGGCAGCAGATGCAGAAGAGTAAACTATTTTCAAAAAGGGAATATGTTTCATTTATTGATAAGTAACCAACCAGGCCCTTGCAGTGAAGCTGATGAAAAAAAAAAGAAAGAAAGAAAGAAAGAGAGAAAAACAAGTACTATTTCTACAACAGATGACACTATATCCAATGAACATATCAATAACCTATGACAATGACAAAAACAACCACTTTTAGAATCAATCGCTTAAGAAGTAGAGCCGTCACGGAATTACAATACCATGAGGTTAAGAATAAACAAAATAAAAGTAAAATAGAGGAATATGTTGAAGCGATGACATACATTATTATGCATAAACTGTCAACTACCCGTGAAATCAACAAGCTGAAACAGAGCCACCTCTCGCTTGAGCTCAAAACTATGGATAAGCACAAATTTGTTGTAACTGCATATAAGTAAACTTCAGTGTACACTCAAAATGCAATGAAATGGGGGGGGGGGTATATTATATTGCAACTATTTCCAGAGAGAGAGAGAGAGGGGGGGGGAGACAGGCAGAGAGTCAGACAGACAATGACAAAGAGACAGATAGAGATGGAGGCGGTGGACACACAGCTACTGTAAGGAAGCTCATTCAAGCAAAATTGATTCTCCAACAATATTTTGTGTTTTTGGTCTTGTTGAGTTGATCTGTTGATTCTGATCAGATAAAAAATATATAAGGTCCTATCGACCCTCATTCATACTAACGAGGATTTTAAGCGGCTCATATTCTAGGATTTTGGCATTATGCATACCTTTTTCAGATGAAAATTTAAGTTCTTTACAGCTAAAACTTCTTTTTCAGGTGATCAAATTGTGCAGACAGCTTGTTATGACATTATGGGAAAAAACCAAAGCATTCCGGAAGGAATCAAAGTACTTAAAGGGGTGAAATCAGCATTTTAATATTTTTTTTAAAAAATTAAATTTAAATTTCAATTATATTGAAAGATTTTTATTGAAATTGAATTCTTGATCATATTTACTAGTTGACTGTGACATTTGAGCCCAAAATTTATGAAAACAACATAACAATCAATATTTTTGTGTGACCCCCCCTTCCTGATATAGGTTACACTCCTGTCTGATTTGGCCGTGTTAAATTATATAGTAAATTGGCACATTTTGACAGTACGTAGCTCCCCAAAAAAAGTCGTTTGGGCTATAAAAGTTTGCAAGTCTGAAAGAAAATTCTTTGTTCTTGAAATCTATGTCCAGAAAATGCATTCATGAGCGGTTCATTTTCCCACAATTTTTAACGGCGCACAACCACCCTAAAAATTCTCATGGTAAAAACTAGTTTCCTTACTTGGGAACCACCATCAAAGGTCAGGCTCTCAGAAAAAATAGTTCCCACTTAGATTCATTTAAAACTATGCATGAAATGTAGCAGAGGTCTGGCACTTGGCTGAACCTTATTTCAAGCACTTTACTGTTATTTAAACATTAAAACGATGTGGCAAAAGGAGCACACCATTTTTTCTAACCGGACTATTTTAGGGTACAACGACCTCGGAAGTAATTCAAGACCGGAGCGGATCCTAAATATCAAACTTTTTTTAAAAAATTTTGACAAAACCTCTTTCAACTTATGCATTTGTGTATTACAACATGCCTTGTTTTTAAATTTTTCAAAAATATGACTTAGAAGTGAAATGGGAGGAGAATTAGTACAAGACCTATATTTCTGAAATTAGGACCAAAAGGGAACAGATTCAGTGTCCTTCACATGATGATTAGAAATTGACATAACTTTTGAAATAAGTGATCAATTTTCATAAAATAAAAAGTGTTTTGTAAAAAAATGGCTCTTCTTTACTGTGTGCCCCTTTTCAGTTGTCTATGCTTAAAAAAGGGTTGCAAAAAATATCATTATATTAAAAAAAGATTGAATTTAAAATCAATTTAAGTTTAATTATTCTTTAAAAATATAAAAACAATCAAGAAAAAAAGCTCATGAATGGCTTATTTTGTTAGTTTGATATCTAAAAACTAAGTCAAAGGTGAAAAACACCCAAGAAAAGGGAAAATACAGTTAATTGGACAGTGTTAAAAAGGGTATAGTTCAAAATAAGAATTAGGATTTGAGCCTGTAGAGCAAAATAGTAGCAGTATTAATCCTTAGTATAAGATATTAAAATCTTTTAAAAGTACTGTTTTTTGCTTTTACCCTTTTGATTGAAGAAGCTGAGCTGTATTCGATACAAAAATATTTACGAAACAATGTAAAGGAAATCCCTAACAGGAAATATCCATACAGGGCTTAGGGTTTGGAAGCTTATCATCTTCATTTCAAGTGGTCACTTAGACTGCCAGCCAATCAAATTAGTGCCGTTTTGGTCATATGACACTGACATTGCGGGGTAAGTATAAAAGAAGATGAAGATTCCTTCCAATACCCAAACCAGCTATTCTTTCATTTTCTTGACATCTAAAAACAGATTCTCATTCAGCATGATTTAAGGCAGCAGATGCAGAAGAGTAAACTATTTTCAAAAAGGGAATATGTTTCATTTATTGATAAGTAACCAACCAGGCCCTTGCAGTGAAGCTGATGAAAAAAAAAAGAAAGAAAGAAAGAAAGAGAGAAAAACAAGTACTATTTCTACAACAGATGACACTATATCCAATGAACATATCAATAACCTATGACAATGACAAAAACAACCACTTTTAGAATCAATCGCTTAAGAAGTAGAGCCGTCACGGAATTACAATACCATGAGGTTAAGAATAAACAAAATAAAAGTAAAATAGAGGAATATGTTGAAGCGATGACATACATTATTATGCATAAACTGTCAACTACCCGTGAAATCAACAAGCTGAAACAGAGCCACCTCTCGCTTGAGCTCAAAACTATGGATAAGCACAAATTTGTTGTAACTGCATATAAGTAAACTTCAGTGTACACTCAAAATGCAATGAAATGGGGGGGGGTATATTATATTGCAACTATTTCCAGAGAGAGAGAGAGAGGGGGGGGGAGACAGGCAGAGAGTCAGACAGACAATGACAAAGAGACAGATAGAGATGGAGGCGGTGGACACACAGCTACTGTAAGGAAGCTCATTCAAGCAAAATTGATTCTCCAACAATATTTTGTGTTTTTGGTCTTGTTGAGTTGATCTGTTGATTCTGATCAGATAAAAAATATATAAGGTCCTATCGACCCTCATTCATACTAACGAGGATTTTAAGCGGCTCATATTCTAGGATTTTGGCATTATGCATACCTTTTTCAGATGAAAATTTAAGTTCTTTACAGCTAAAACTTCTTTTTCAGGTGATCAAATTGTGCAGACAGCTTGTTATGACATTATGGGAAAAAACCAAAGCATTCCGGAAGGAATCAAAGTACTTAAAGGGGTGAAATCAGCATTTTAATATTTTTTTTAAAAAATTAAATTTAAATTTCAATTATATTGAAAGATTTTTATTGAAATTGAATTCTTGATCATATTTACTAGTTGACTGTGACATTTGAGCCCAAAATTTATGAAAACAACATAACAATCAATATTTTTGTGTGACCCCCCCTTCCTGATATAGGTTACACTCCTGTCTGATTTGGCCGTGTTAAATTATATAGTAAATTGGCACATTTTGACAGTACGTAGCTCCCCAAAAAAAGTCGTTTGGGCTATAAAAGTTTGCAAGTCTGAAAGAAAATTCTTTGTTCTTGAAATCTATGTCCAGAAAATGCATTCATGAGCGGTTCATTTTCCCACAATTTTTAACGGCGCACAACCACCCTAAAAATTCTCATGGTAAAAACTAGTTTCCTTACTTGGGAACCACCATCAAAGGTCAGGCTCTCAGAAAAAATAGTTCCCACTTAGATTCATTTAAAACTATGCATGAAATGTAGCAGAGGTCTGGCACTTGGCTGAACCTTATTTCAAGCACTTTACTGTTATTTAAACATTAAAACGATGTGGCAAAAGGAGCACACCATTTTTTCTAACCGGACTATTTTAGGGTACAACGACCTCGGAAGTAATTCAAGACCGGAGCGGATCCTAAATATCAAACTTTTTTTAAAAAATTTTGACAAAACCTCTTTCAACTTATGCATTTGTGTATTACAACATGCCTTGTTTTTAAATTTTTCAAAAATATGACTTAGAAGTGAAATGGGAGGAGAATTAGTACAAGACCTATATTTCTGAAATTAGGACCAAAAGGGAACAGATTCAGTGTCCTTCACATGATGATTAGAAATTGACATAACTTTTGAAATAAGTGATCAATTTTCATAAAATAAAAAGTGTTTTGTAAAAAAATGGCTCTTCTTTACTGTGTGCCCCTTTTCAGTTGTCTATGCTTAAAAAAGGGTTGCAAAAAATATCATTATATTAAAAAAAGATTGAATTTAAAATCAATTTAAGTTTAATTATTCTTTAAAAATATAAAAACAATCAAGAAAAAAAGCTCATGAATGGCTTATTTTGTTAGTTTGATATCTAAAAACTAAGTCAAAGGTGAAAAACACCCAAGAAAAGGGAAAATACAGTTAATTGGACAGTGTTAAAAAGGGTATAGTTCAAAATAAGAATTAGGATTTGAGCCTGTAGAGCAAAATAGTAGCAGTATTAATCCTTAGTATAAGATATTAAAATCTTTTAAAAGTACTGTTTTTTGCTTTTACCCTTTTGATTGAAGAAGCTGAGCTGTATTCGATACAAAAATATTTACGAAACAATGTAAAGGAAATCCCTAACAGGAAATATCCATACAGGGCTTAGGGTTTGGAAGCTTATCATCTTCATTTCAAGTGGTCACTTAGACTGCCAGCCAATCAAATTAGTGCCGTTTTGGTCATATGACACTGACATTGCGGGGTAAGTATAAAAGAAGATGAAGATTCCTTCCAATACCCAAACCAGCTATTCTTTCATTTTCTTGACATCTAAAAACAGATTCTCATTCAGCATGATTTAAGGCAGCAGATGCAGAAGAGTAAACTATTTTCAAAAAGGGAATATGTTTCATTTATTGATAAGTAACCAACCAGGCCCTTGCAGTGAAGCTGATGAAAAAAAAAGAAAGAAAGAAAGAAAGAGAGAAAAACAAGTACTATTTCTACAACAGATGACACTATATCCAATGAACATATCAATAACCTATGACAATGACAAAAACAACCACTTTTAGAATCAATCGCTTAAGAAGTAGAGCCGTCACGGAATTACAATACCATGAGGTTAAGAATAAACAAAATAAAAGTAAAATAGAGGAATATGTTGAAGCGATGACATACATTATTATGCATAAACTGTCAACTACCCGTGAAATCAACAAGCTGAAACAGAGCCACCTCTCGCTTGAGCTCAAAACTATGGATAAGCACAAATTTGTTGTAACTGCATATAAGTAAACTTCAGTGTACACTCAAAATGCAATGAAATGGGGGGGGGGTATATTATATTGCAACTATTTCCAGAGAGAGAGAGAGAGGGGGGGGGAGACAGGCAGAGAGTCAGACAGACAATGACAAAGAGACAGATAGAGATGGAGGCGGTGGACACACAGCTACTGTAAGGAAGCTCATTCAAGCAAAATTGATTCTCCAACAATATTTTGTGTTTTTGGTCTTGTTGAGTTGATCTGTTGATTCTGATCAGATAAAAAATATATAAGGTCCTATCGACCCTCATTCATACTAACGAGGATTTTAAGCGGCTCATATTCTAGGATTTTGGCATTATGCATACCTTTTTCAGATGAAAATTTAAGTTCTTTACAGCTAAAACTTCTTTTTCAGGTGATCAAATTGTGCAGACAGCTTGTTATGACATTATGGGAAAAAACCAAAGCATTCCGGAAGGAATCAAAGTACTTAAAGGGGTGAAATCAGCATTTTAATATTTTTTTTAAAAAATTAAATTTAAATTTCAATTATATTGAAAGATTTTTATTGAAATTGAATTCTTGATCATATTTACTAGTTGACTGTGACATTTGAGCCCAAAATTTATGAAAACAACATAACAATCAATATTTTTGTGTGACCCCCCCTTCCTGATATAGGTTACACTCCTGTCTGATTTGGCCGTGTTAAATTATATAGTAAATTGGCACATTTTGACAGTACGTAGCTCCCCAAAAAAAGTCGTTTGGGCTATAAAAGTTTGCAAGTCTGAAAGAAAATTCTTTGTTCTTGAAATCTATGTCCAGAAAATGCATTCATGAGCGGTTCATTTTCCCACAATTTTTAACGGCGCACAACCACCCTAAAAATTCTCATGGTAAAAACTAGTTTCCTTACTTGGGAACCACCATCAAAGGTCAGGCTCTCAGAAAAAATAGTTCCCACTTAGATTCATTTAAAACTATGCATGAAATGTAGCAGAGGTCTGGCACTTGGCTGAACCTTATTTCAAGCACTTTACTGTTATTTAAACATTAAAACGATGTGGCAAAAGGAGCACACCATTTTTTCTAACCGGACTATTTTAGGGTACAACGACCTCGGAAGTAATTCAAGACCGGAGCGGATCCACGTGTTCACTATCAAAAGAGAAACTCTAGATACAGTTTGTCCGAATTATGCACCCTTTTCGACCTAGATTTTCCTATCAGCTATCCAGCACCCAGCAGTCGAGCGTGTGCATCCGTTTTC